>JANSJX010000596.1:0-21137 GCA_026168455.1 Theocolax elegans | reverse complement strand
GGCGAAGCTGCTATGTCAGTCACCAGATTTTTCAGATCGTTTTTCTTTTTCTTAATATAAAACACGAATGTCTATAAATTTTGGTTGAGATCGAAGGTGCGGAACCCTTTAAAAATGGACGACGAAGGCCGTTGCGTATGTCGAATACGATACTTCTCGCCTTGCTTTTCGCTCCCTGGCGAAGCTGCTGTGTCAGTCACCAATTTTAATGAGTTCCACACCATATCTAAAATATTGGCTGGCCAAGGGAGGATCTATTCTCAATGTATATTTATCGGAGATCAAATCACCGATGTTAGGTTCCTCCATCATACTGACCAACGAGTTTTCAGTTTTTATGTACGGTTTGTATTTAATTGTACTATTAAAAACATCACTTTCTAGCGTATTACTTAAATCTTCTTGCGAAGATGTGTTAAAGCATACTTTTGATTATGTATGAATAACGCGTACATTGTGCGGTTGGCTAGTTGTTGTACGTGGCTTGTTATGTTGAGTGTTTACAATCGAGTATACGACTATCAATTCTCAATAATGTGAATATTTTTGTGCGTCGTTTAAAACGTAAAAATTTACAAGATTGCGTAATAACTGATCCTCGATGAATAGTTATGTGCCGATATTGGTGATTTTCCTTCCTCGATTTTTTTTACCTTTCTCTGGATATCCTGGCAGGTCGCCAAATTTTGTATAGAATAGAATTGATACAAAGATTCACAGCGATTTCGCTGATGAAGAGCAGGTAAAATAAGCACTGTAGATGGATGTGGAAATTCTCCGTAACTATTTTATTATAATAATTACACTTAATCTATATGTCCATGGACTAGTTAGTGTTAGGCTTGCTACGCACAACTGCTCTCAAGCCAGTCTAGACTGAGAGTGGGTGCCTTCGAATTTTGAACCTATTCCCCCACTATACCTTTGTAGTTGTGGTTTCGACTTACTGCAGAAGAGAATGGCGGCGAAAATATGTCTTATTCAAATCTCATACATAATTAATCATTAAATCATACGTCACGTGTCGTAAAAACTTTATTTTTCTTTGATTATTGTCGAATATGAACTCAGTCCACCAGACGACAGTGCCATTACCGCTCGCAAAATTTTCGGATAGTAGGTTTTAGTGAAGTTAACGCCCGGACTCCCTTAACCAAATTTGAGCTAATTCGTTAATTGAAAATTTTGTCAAAATTTGCTGATAATTGCGTAAAATTCAGTGTCGTGATTTCTACCAGGGTAAGAGTTCTATTTAATAATTAGCACCAAAGCTTAAATGCAAGTCTTCATTATTTTTCGAAATTTTTTTTTTTTTTATTATTTTAACGTCGCTCTTTTATGCTCCCAAACCGGTGCTAATCAGCGACGGAGGTCATACGATGTCTTGGTGAAGAAAGCACTTGGTGAAAATACATTCGCCAGTGGTGCTTGTATCAATCGGCCGGGGCCGGGAATCGAACCTGGACCTCCAGATTACTAGCCCGACGCCCTACCAACCGAGCCATCGCAAGCCTCATTTTTTCTTTTTTTTTTTTTAATTTTTCGAAATTATTAGTTCATTTTGATTTTCTTCAAATATAGTAAACGTGTAGATTATTAGTCCAACCTTTAACTTTGTATGATAAAATGTCGCGAAGCAATAAATACCATTATTGGTTCTACTTATTACCCGTGTAAAAAAATTTAGTCTAGAATTGGTCTTGGAAAAGTCTAGCTTCCAAGTCTAGATAAAGTCTAGCTACCGCACCTATCCCAGACTTATTTTTAAATTATGAAGTCTTGAATAAGTCTAGCGAAAGTCTAGATGTGGACACCCTAGACTTTACCCAGACTTGCCAGAAATTTAAAAATGGGGTAAACATCCCGCGTAAAAATATAAACTATTGCCACTATATTGCAGAGCAATGGGCAATAGTTCTTGCAAACATATTGCCAATATGTTGCCGCGACAATTGGCAATGTATTGCCAACATACCGCCAAACAGCATCCTCCCATATCTTTGCCAAATATTGGCAATAGTTACTATTTTATCATTTGTAAACTATTGCCAATATGTTGGCCATACCTCATAAATTTAAAAAAAAAAATAAAAAAAAAAAATATTAGTCAGCCGCGGGATTTGAACCTTTGATCTTTAGATCCGAATGCTGGCTCTTTACCACTGAGCCATTTGCTATTTTGTATCCCGAGTAGAAATGATTGCCAGGCAAAAAGAAGGCCCTGTTCAGGGTACCTGACGATATTTAAAAGGCCCTGAACAGGTGCCTGTAAAGGGCCTTAAAAAATGTAATGGGGTGGAGATCAGGGCCTGTTTTATGTAATACTATTTTGTGGGTATGTTCAGGTGATATTAAGGCACTGAATTTAGTAGTAAAAACTAAATCTGAATGTATTTGTTATTTACATTTGTTTTTAATTATTAACCTTTAGAGGACGGGAATTTTCTTCTGGTTCAAAAAGCTTCTTTTTTTTCAATAAAATATGCTCATAAACATCGGAATCACTTTTAACCTATTAGAGGACGGGGATTTGGGTTTACTGTTTTCTCTCACTTTTCTATAGAAATCGAGTTTATGTGATGCCTCATCTCTAAACTAACACATGTAAAGGGTCGATCATGGGCATGCCCCGTATAGGGGCCATCCCGTCCTCTAAAGGTTAAAAAAAACGTTATCTTACATGTGTAACAGCTTTGTAATCTTAAAAACCACAAAATATACTAATATAAAATTATAAATATAAGGTTAATTAGGCGTGCGTACATGCATGTGTGTGTGTGTGTGTGCGTGTGTGTGCGTATAGGTTTTGTAAATAGAATAAAATGCATTTTAATACATCAATATTATTAAACATAAATATTATAGATAATATAATTAAAATATATGGTTTAATATAATTTCCAAATAATTACAACAATCTTAATATAATATAATATTAATAATTTTGCACTTTTTTTATACAATACAAAATTAAATCTTTTCACATATTTAAAGCAATATAATACTGCATAAACTTTTATATTATTAAAGTGTTTTTTTAAACTTTCACTATTTATATATTGTATTTTCCTTTTCAATCGATACCTTCGAACTCTTAGTAAATTAAGCTTCTGAGCATTATCATTTTTTTATTCATTTTATATTTATAAAAAATTCTTGATAAAATTCTAACCTGAAAATTTATATACAATACTATATAATTTGTAGATACTATTACTAACCTCACATTCGAACTAACAAAATTGACTTTTACTATAACCTCACATCCGAACTAACAAAATTAGGCCCTGACTTAAATTCCATTACATTCGTATCCCGGCCCTTAACAGGCGGCCTTTTCAGGCCCTGTTTTCTAATTCAGGCGGCCTGGCTAGCATTTCTACTCGGGATTAAGAGTTAATTTCAGGCTATAAAGAACAGTTGAAAGTGTGGTTAAAAAATTTCTAAGTCCAAATTTTATGAATTCAACTGTTCTTTATAACCTGAAATTAACTCTTAATAACAAAATAGCAAAATGGCTCAGTGGGTAAAGAGCCAGCATTCGGATCTAAAGATCGAAGGTTCAAATTCCGCTGAAAGTTAATATTTTTTTTTATTTTTTTTTAAATTTATCAACTATGGCCAACATATTGGTAATAGTTTACAAAAGGTAAGATAGTAACTATTGCCAATATTTGGCAAAGATATTGGAGGATGCTGTTTGGCGGTATGTTGGCAATATATTGCCAATTGTCGCGGCAACATATTGGCAATATGTTTGCAATAACTATTGCCCATTGTTCTGCAATATTGTGGCAATAGTTTATATTTTACGCGGGATAGCTGCAGACTTTTCCAAGACTTCCTTGACTTCAGCTAGACTTTCGCTGGACTTATCCAAGACTTCATAAGTTGAAACTAAGTCTGGGATAGGTGCGGTAGCTAGACTTTATCTAGACTTGGAAGCTAGACTTTTCCAAGACCAATTCTAGACTAAATTTTTTTACACGGGTAGTGCTAAAGAATCGCAATAACCTCCTATCATGCGTTACAAATATAATGCTTTTAATTAATCCATAACGATTTACATCAACTGGTTTTAGTCTTATTAAATAAACTGTTTCACAAATGAATTAATGTTGTAGATTTTCTATTTAAAAAGTAAAGGTGGTTTCAACTACCGGGAACTAATCTTTACAA
Organism: Theocolax elegans; assembly: GCA_026168455.1. NCBI lineage: Eukaryota > Metazoa > Arthropoda > Insecta > Hymenoptera > Cerocephalidae > Theocolax > Theocolax elegans. The sequence goes on along the minus strand of JANSJX010000596.1, from coordinate 16,958 downwards.
TGATGGCTACCGTTATAACTGATGCGGAACTTAATAAATATAATTTTACTGGACGCAAGGGGAAAAAAAAATTTTAAAGATTTAATGCTTTGCAGATGTATTTATCGTAAGTATTATTTTACATTATAATTAATTTTGATGTATTTTCAAAAATCTAAGTGGTTCATTTTACCTTCATATTCACTACTAAGGTAAAAATCACAATTTGTAGATAGAATTGAATGACATTGCTCCTTATAGAATATAAATTTAAAAATCTCACCCCTTATATTTTTGAAAGTATTTATACTAACAAGTATATTTCTTTTTTAACTTTAGAAATTTTACTGGAAACTGTCAAGGTGATCTATATTTTTAAATAACTTAGATTAAGTTCTTTTTACAAAATTATCAAATTGTTAACAATGTCGAACGTCAATGGATAATAAATAAATAATTATTTAAATTTGTTGTACAACGTTTCGACTATTTGGTTGGCATACTTCATCTGGTACATATACTTATCGATATCGTTATCAATTTGATATAATTATAATGGAAGGTGAATTTAACAAATTAATCCTTTGTACAAATCATTTTAATTTTAATTTTTAACTTATTAGTGCTAAAAATTCGTTTTTGAAATTTTTACACAAATTTTCTTTTACAATTTTGTATCATGTTGAAAATTTAATTTGTGAGCATTCAACGTAAATTTCCATTAAAGGTTGCTATTTCTCTGAAAAAAATATTGATCCCTGGGAGAAAATTATAGCGTACAGTAGATAGATCTAGGTAGGTTAATATCGTATTCTATACATCTATGTAGTGAAACTATACAGATATCTACATCGATATATGTAGCGGCCGTACTATCTAGTTCCATTGATAGAACTATGTATAAGGCATTACAATTTTGGCTTGAGAAAATCTCTATTAATGATGCATTTCAATATAACAATCACAATAAAAACGATACTCTCTTTGTTTATTTAATTTTTTACTTTTCCTGCAGACGAATATTACCATAACGTGTGAGACAAAAAGTCGTATCGTTGTCATAATATCATCTAGTCTAGTATTATTCGGTTTTACATAAAGACCTCGATAGGTTATCCATTAAACTAGATAATATTTTTACCAAGGATGTTTCGCAAAAGTACATACTAGTTTTGAGGTTAGAAAATTTGATTATGGATGTTTTTCTATCCATTACAAATGACATACAGCATATAGTATACAATATATGTAATTTTTTTCAGATTTGTAAATTAATAATTTGAACATAATTTTTTAGTTGGAAAATTACTTATTTTTTATACAGAACAGTACCGATACAACATTGTTTACTTAATTATTAACAAGCAAATTTTTTTTAAATCAAGCTACAAGACCTCCCTTACGTTTTAAACATTATTTATGAATTTTTTTCGATTTTTAAATTAACATTTTAAATAACAATTTTCCCATCTTTTTGTGCAGAAGCGTGTCGTTTGAGGTTTCAGGCGGATGACACCGACATAAAAGATGCTATTTGCGCATGGATAGATACATCCAATACGCGGACCAAAGACGAGAGCAAAAGTAATATATTATTATTATTGTTTATATTACGTAAACTCATAAATATTTTATTTTATTCTTATGTATTATTTTTTTCAGCCCATCGAGTAATAGAGTTTTATACCTATCGATTTAAATCCAGAACCGGAATCACGTTAATAACATATAGTATATTAACATGTTAATATTTAATTAATATAATATAATTATAATAGTAAAATATATATATTGTAAGTGAATGTTTTAAATATAATAAAATATACTTTTATACTATTTAATATTAATAATTTTGAATCATTTATTAAAATCAACCAGATATTCTTTTATAATTAAACCGTAATATTTTTAATTTCTTAAAAACTATCAATTTTTACCCTCTAAATATTAAGGCAGCATCTAAAACGTATATTAGATTTACTTAAATTTATCGAAAAAAGTTCTGGCTGCTCGATTTGACAGAGAATTGCTTATATAAAGTAAGTGTAAGTTTATTTCGTCGGCTGAGTGGAAGAACAGTCTATCTCGGAACCAGCTTGGAAAACGCCCTATCTCGCGATCCGCTTGGAAAACGTCCTATCTTGGAACTCGCTTGGAAAACGACCTATCTGGCGATCCGTTTGGAAAACGCCCTATCTCGCGCCTCGGTTGAAGAATGCCCTATCTCAAATGAAATTTTTCGTTTTCAAATTTTGTAGTGGCACCACTGCGCAACTTTAAAATAGGTCTTTCTAATTAAAATAAGTGTTAAAAAATTATTTAGGCGTCATCGGGACTCCTCAGAGAAAGAGAGACTTCTCTGACTTCATCTGTCTATCAGCGGCGATGTATCGAGTCCTTATTATATCAGCCGACCTGTGTGCAATTTAAATAATGTTTTAAGTTAATAAAGGTTTATAAAATGTTTTAAGCTAATAAAGGTTTTAAAAATAAGTTGAGATCGGATGAGACTTTTAAGCTTGAATTTTTTATTTGAAACTATACAATTTTTAATAAAATTAGCATGTATGCAATTTTCTGGACAAACTATGAATTTTAGACCCAAGCAAAAGGTTCGATTCGAGTTCAGTGTTGAATCATGACTTTTTCTGGACGGTATACAAAATGTAAAATTAACGACTGTAAATAATAATAATAAAACTAGTGGGGCCGAATATGTAAAAGCTATACGCTTTTACATTCCAGGCACGATCGTTACAATAATATACTAAATGGTTATATGTTGATGGTGCCTTTCACCTATTTACATTAAAAAAAATTTGATCGTAATATATACAATAGAAATTAGAAACATTAAATAACAAAAAAGAATCAAAACTTCTAAAAAAAACTCTACATTTTCGCTGGCTATTTTCTGATTCCATCATTTAAAAGAACAGCATAAATTACTTGAATTAGTCATTACAATTGTTTTTTGTAGAAATTTAAATGGTTTGGAAATTTTTATCACATTTCCCTCTGCTATTAAACAGGCTTGGGACTGTCATACTTTAGATATAATATTAACATTAACATACTAGGGGGGTCGAGCTATAGCTGGCGCTTCGCGCTCGCACCGTTGGTGGTTTTTGTTATTATATAAAATAATAATAATAATAAAAATTAGAGTTGTAATTATAGTATGTGTTTCTAATAATAAATTTAAAATGTATTTATAGATGTTAAATTTTAGATATTATTCTAATATTCTGAATATCAATGTATTGAAGAGAAAAGTGTTGTTCCTCAAATATTTCAAAAATTAAAAAAAAAATATTTGGCAAGAAAGAAGTAATTGGAAACACATTTTTGAAAGAAGAGGTAACGTGATGTGAAAAAAATACATATATACATAATTTACATAATGTTCCTTCCAAAGAATATTTGGTAAAACATTAATGGGACGTATATTTTGGACAGTAAAGGTAAGTAAATGTAATAAAATATTGTACAATTTAAATTAGTCTATATGAAACAACATAATTAAATTATTTATTCGATATAGAGCAGCATTCATGTATATTGTTTAAATTTGTTAATTCTTGAAGAAATTCATTTGTATGAAGCTTTGTTTTTTTAAATTATGCAGCTGGTGAAATGGTTACTGGAGCATTATATAAATTTAATTTAGGTCTCAAAGATGTGTTATCGGGTGCCTTCTTTGGTAGTATATTTAGAGTAGTGTATGGTACCTATATGTACTTTATGTTTAAATTGATGAATTTGTCAAGTGAAAAACTCAGTGAACAAAGTCATAAATTGAAATATGTACATGAAGAGTGAATTATTAACTTCTATTTTAAATTACAATGTTAGTAATAACATGTAAACGTTAATGATTTCTTTTTTTATTAATTAAATAAATTAAGAAAAACTAAGAAAAAAGTTATTATAATATTTGAAAAGACAAATATATTTAAGTAATATAAAATCAATATATTCTTAGAATTCGCGCACACAATAAATTCGTTATGTTTATTTAATGTTCAAGTCTGAATTTTTCAAGTTTAAGAACAAGTTTTTTGTTTAATTTTATTTAAAAATTTTAATTAAATTTTAATTTAAAATTTTAGAATTATTTGAACATATTGAAAACATGCTTTACAGGGTTTGACGTTCAGATTATTTTCAAAATTTTATTTATGTGTGTGGTAAATATTTTTTACTGTTTTCTATTTTTTTATATATCAAATTTTGTTATAAAAATATTAGATTTTTTTAATAAATAAATTTTTTATTATAATTCTTTTTTTTATTCGATTTTTTGTATTAAAAAATAAATAAAAAAAAGAATTGTTATAAATAAATATTTTTGTAAACAAATAAAAAAAATTTGAAATACAAATTTGGGTACGGGACGCGGGTTACATAAAATGCGATATATATTATACTTATAATGATGCGTATATATGATGGCGCTGATGGCCCTATTTAAACGGACAATAAATATAACGTTAGTTTATTTATATTATTGTGTATATAAAGTTATGTATATACATTATGTGTATATATATTACGTATACACATAGTTTTTATATGATTTTCATGAAGTTTTACTGAATGATATTAGTTATTCTAATATAAAGTTAAGTCAGTTAAGTGAGCATTACAAAATAGCAGAAGCAGCTCTTGTCCAGTATTTGTCCAATGTTGGCAGTGTTCGAAAATAATAGAATAACTATTTTTGGATGGTAAATAATTTTTATTTATTATCCAGTTAATTTATTTATTGTATAAGATTTATATTTTATTTATTTTTGAATATATTAAGTTGCCGTAAGTTGTCAATAACTAAGTAATATTTATTTTTTAACATTTTATTTATGTTTTAAATTGTAGAATACATTATAATTAAATTTAAAGATAATTTATATAAGATAATTATGAATTATAGGAGTAATTCACCTACTAGTAACAATGGTAGTGAGTCGAACAATAATGGTTCCGTTCAACAATAACCACGAGCCTCTTGTTTTGTATTGGGATAGTTTTGGCAATGTTTAATCTTTCTCAAGGTTGATCTGGTATACATTAACGGTTTGTAACATTTTATTATTACATTTTTTAATTTATTATAAATTACATTAAATTTGCATTTAATGTTGTATTTATTATTTTACTATTAAAGTTCTTATTATGTAATAATAAATACAATAATTTAAAAGAATGGCACTTATAATTATTAAGACCGAGAACATATTCAGGGTAAATATATAAATTACATAGATATTAATTTTGAAATAAGCTTATAAAATTTATAATTTAAGCACAGTATAATTTTTATTTAACATATATAACAATTTTTAAATTATGTAATTATGCAATATTAATTAAAGTGTTTTGCGAACATCATTAAGATTTTCAATCCATTAACTGATGTTTAATGTGTTATCTTCTAACAATTTTTATTACGTAATGTGATATTTTTTATGTTTTTAAATATTTAGCTTTATTTTCTATTACAATAATAATATAGGTTTTTCTTTTTATTTTATATTTTCAGAAGTAGTGCTGATACAAGTTCAAACAAAGGCTTCTTAGTTAGTAGTTACGGTAGTGCTCCGCAATCATTGTCAACTTTCAACATCCTATAGTCATTCGTTATTGAAAGTGAACGGTTTCACTCAACAAGTGTATCATAAATATCATTCACGTTGTTTAAAAGGTAAGATATTAAAATCCTTGTATTTACTTTTTGTAACTAAGTTATATTGATGATGATTATTATAATATGTTTTCTTTTCTTAGCTAAAGAAATCATGTTGATATTAATCATGTTGTTAAATTCATTATTTATAAAATTTACGTAAAGTCATTCACTTTAGAATTCATGGAATCTCTTTTTATTTCAGCGCGTAAACAACTTGGTATAGAGAAGTTACAAGAGGTGAACACACTCTTCCAATTTTGGTCATTTTTCTTGAAGGAGAATTTCAATTGCACTATGTACGAAGAGTTTAGGACAATAGCTTATGAAGATGTATGTGAAGGATATTGTTATATGGGTTTAAGTGTCTGTTTTGATTTTATAATTACGGTATAAAACAAAAATTCAGACCACAACTTTATAAAGATTTTCAAGTGGAAACAGTGAAAAATTATAAAAGTGGTAAGTGCATTTATCTACATAAGATATATATTCAGAATTTTTAGATAGAAATTGCATTTTACGGTACAAATAAAATTTATAATTTGAAATTGTTATATTAAAATATATTATTAAAAAATCTTAAGATAGATTACAATGTAATTGTCTATTAACAGGTATATTATTTTATACATACATATATTATTTTTTTAGAAAGAAAAGTATGGCTTAAACATTTTTGGAGAAGGAGAAGGAGAGTATAAAACATTTGTTTAAATTGTCCTTTGTACATCAAAAGTACTGTAATGTAAGTTTTTATTATAGCATAAAAGAAAATAATTTTTTACTTTTTGTAAAATAATTGTAAAATAATTCATTTAGTTTAAAGATGAGTATGAAAGTGTAGTGCATTTAAATGATGAAGTCATACTAGTTGGGTACCTGAATTTCAAAAAAGTACGCCTTCAAAACTAAAATGTTAGATAGGAATTATTTTTAGTACAATGATAATAATTTCAATATTTATTTTTCATTTTTTACATAAATATAATTAATTTTAGAATGGTGTACAAAATTTGACACTTCAAGAAAGACTGAAAAATTGGCGGTTAAGGCGTTACTTGACTATATTTCTGAAATAGTTGGACCAGATTTACAAGATGGTAGCAATTTATCTGATGACGAAAATGATGAACCGGAGAAAGATATTAAAGACTTACATACAACAAATACTGATAAAAGAAAATGATATTACATCAACAATAATTATACAATAGAAGTCAACTTTTTAACGTTTTTCATATTTTTTTGATTACTTGAACCGATTTTCTATGTTTATCTTCGAAAACATTGTTTTGAGCGTTAAGCGTATAATAGAAAAAAGGTTTATTATTTTAATAGGAACATTTTGTTCATTAAATGTTTTTCAGTAAAAACAATACATTTCGTTTTATTGCGAAAATACGTGTTTTTTTGTGCTTTTTTCATTATTTTGATCGTTTTTCTATGTTTATCTTCGAAAATATTGTTTAAAGCGTTAAGTGTACAATAGGAAAAAGTTTTGTTATTTTGTGACGAACATTTCGCTCATTAAAAGTTTTTCAGTAAAAACAATACATTTGCTTTATTGCGAAAAAACGTGTTTTTTTGTGCTTTTTTCATTATTCTGACCGTTTTTCTATGTTTATCTTCGAAAATATTGTTTTGAGCGTTAAGTGTACAAAACGAAAAAGTTTTGTAATTTTGTGACGAATATTTTGTCTATTTACGCTTTTTATATAAAAATGATACATTTCAATTTATAACGAAAAAAACGTGCTTTTTTGTAGATTTTTAATGATTTTCATTGTTTTTATGTACGTATCTTTAAAAATATTGCTCGAATCTGAAAGTGTTGTATAGGAAAAAGTTTTATAATTTTAAGACGAAAATTTTGTCTAAATTCATTATGTACGTAAGAACAGTATTTTTGGAGATAATATGCATAAACCAATTTTACGAAATTGTAAAACGCTCCATAACTTCCACGATTTATGAGCGATACATCTGAAAATAGGACCACAGAGTTCTATAATTATAACAAATATACCCTGTAAATTTCAGCTCAATCGATTAAAAATTAGCAGAGTTATTTTGGTCACAGGATTTCATACATACACACATCCATACATACATTTTAGGGAGAGGTTTGGATGGGTTCTAACTTGCATAAATTTTATTTTTATGTCAAAATATATACTTTTTTGAGGTATCACATATTTTGCGATGATGAAAATATAAGGCACTTCCGTGTAACGATCGTGCCTAATAAATAATAATGTCATCGAACTAATTATTTATCATACAAAATAATTAAGATAATTTACCGAAATTCTTAATGTTTTTATTGAAAATTGTATAGTTTCAAATAAACAAATTCTAAGCTTAAAAATCTCATCCGTTCTCTCAACTTTTTTTTTAACCTTTATTAACTTAAAACATTTTTTAAATTGCATACAGGTCGGCTGATATAATAAGTATTCGATACATCGCCGCTGTTAGACAGATAAAGTCAGAGAAGTCTCTCTTTCTCTGAGGAGTCCCGATGACGCCTAAATAATTTTTTTCCGAATTTTTAAACACTTACTTTAATTTGAAAGACCGTATTTTTAAGTTGCGCAGTGGTGCCACTACAAAATTTGAAAACAAAAAATTTCATTTGAGATAGGGCGTTCTTCAACCGAGGGGCGAGATAGGGCGTTTTCCAAGCAGATCGCGAGTTAGGGCGTTCTCCAAGCTGGTTCCGAGATAGACTGTTCTTCCACTCAGCCGACGATTTGAAGTTAATAATTCGGACGTAAACAATAGAGAGAGAGAGAGAGATTGATTGATAAAATGTTTATTATGCCTAGGTCGAGTTTTCAACCGTAAGGCAAAAGCAATATAATACAATTTTATAATTTAGGTGCATAACAATTTCAATATTTTTCGATCTACGTCTTTAACTAGACTACAAATATAAATGCGTAGATTTACCTATAAATTATACTAATACAATCAATCATTACAAAACATAAGAAATAGACTTAATATAAACAAATTAAACGCATTAATCACAGCCTAAAACACTAAAACACTTTAACATTTAAATGGAAGGGCAGATGCTAACATAACGGTACCTATAACTATCTACTATTATGTAATGGGCTTTAAGTAATCAAATAATCAAATAAACTTTTTTTGAAAATGCTGACACTATTACTAAGCCTCAATTCAGGGGGTAAGGAATCCCACAGATCCATGGCTTGAATAGTGAAGGATTCTTGTAAGTAGTGGTAGATATTATTAATGGGCGGTCAAAGCAAGAGCAGCGACGCAGTTCGTCATTAGGTGCCGGAAACAACGCATGCATATACTCTGGCTTCATAGAAGTTAATACTTGGTATGTGAGAACCTCCATAAAATATTCGCAACTGATAACCAATTTAACTTGGCATAGAAAACGTCTAATCGGGCATCTCTTCTAAGCCGAAAAATGTAGCGGACACATACGTTCATCAGGCGTTGAAGTTTAATATTTAGATAATCAGGCAGATCACAATACACAAGATATGCATAATCAAAAAGAGGCAGTATTAGAGCATTACCAACTTCTTCTTCATACAAGAAATTCCCTCGATTTCGCAGTTTATGAAGAGTGCAGTGAACTCTGGAGACCAACCAGCAACGTGGGAATTCCATTGCAAATATCCATTTATAATAATTCCTCGATTTCTCGCAGAACTAACCAGTTCAATTTTCTGACCACTAATAATAATTGGGTCCAAGAGTTCCCTATTTACAAATCTCAATTGTTGAACTGACCCGATGAGAAGGGCCTTAGTTTATTGAAGTTTATCTCCAATCCATGTTCGTTCGCCAACAAACGACCCTTGAACCATCAAAAGAAAGTTTATTCAGAGCATTATTACAATCATAAGGGCTACAGTGCACATAAAGTTGTAAATCATCAGCGAACAGCATACCTTTCGAGTATAATAATTGGTTTACAATTGAATTTATAAATATGAGAAAAATGATGGGGCCCGGCATTGATCCCTGAGGGACACCCGACGACGAAGAGACAAATTCAGAGGGAAGTCCATCTTCACCAATAACAGCCTGAGATTCGCCCAGATAAATATGAGGAAAACCATTCAATAGTGCTATTTTTAAAGTTTAGTTCCTTGAGTATCTTCAGAAGAACAGTATGGTCAATGGTATCAAACGCCTTCTTAAAATCAAATAGTAACAGAAAAGTGACCATGCCTTTCTCAATTGCCAATTGTATATCATCTGTTATTTTGATTAGAGCCGTTTGAGTACTGAAATGCTTACGAAAACCAGATTGGAGGGATGTCAGCATACTATTATTTTCTAGATGGTTAGTCATTTGTTCCGTAACCAAATGATCAAACACTTTGCAAAATGAGGAAGGTTTGCAATCGGCCTCGTATTGGAGGGCGAAAGAGGCTTAGGGACCTTGCTAAGCGGAATTATCAAAGCTCGTTTCCATAGAGCTGGGTACGTATTTGTTTGTATCAATAAATTGAATAACTCTACCAATAAAGGAATAATTGTTGAAAAAATATCTTTAAAATAGATCAATGATAAACCATCAGAACTGCGACTTTTGGCCTTGGGAAGGCATAATGAAAGAGCTTTACTGACTTGGTCGTGGGTAACAAACTGCAATTCAAAGCAGGGATAATCTGATATCGAATCCATAGTCAAGATTTCCCTTAACTTAGCAAGATTACAGCATGGATGACGACTATTTACTGATGCAAAATGCTGAGAAAGTTCTTGGATAGAAAAAAACTTAAGAGGGGAATCCATAGTATCTCCAACAACACCCAACTTACGCAAAAATCGCCAATACTGAGAATGGTCAGAAACGTCCACTAACTTTTGCAAACAATATAGGTCACGAGCCATCCTAATTTCACTTTTTAATCTTCTGCGCATTTCCTTATATTCATTCAGTAATTTGACATCACCTCGACGCTTAGCTGACTTGTATAAACAATCTCTAATACGACATCTACCTTTTAAATCTTTAGTAATCCATGGAGCAGGGCGTGCGTTGACTAGACGTGAGACCAATGGCACATGTTTATCAAGACTTTAAGAAGAACGGTACGCAAGCAGTGGAGAAAATAGTCCACAGTAAAAGATTCACCTAGGTTTAGTTTCATGAGGGTAAAATCGCTAAAAAGATCTGAAGAGAATACTGAAGTCAAGAATGTTCTGAAATCTCTAAACGTATATACATTGGAACTTCTCTTGAATGATGGCAATTTATAGTTAATTTTAATACAATCATGACCGTTAATAAATGGACTAGATGATTGATCTGAGGATATAACTTTTTCTGACGAATCTATGATGAAAACATCTAACCAAGTGTCAGTATTATCACGGTGGTGAGTAGCATTATAGGGAACAAGATAAAGAGAATGTTCGTCAATCAAGTCAATCAAATGAGAACCGTAATAATCATCAGACAAAAGATCCGAATTTAGATCTCCGGTTATGATGATATTACTATAGAGGTGAGCATACTCCTGCAACGTAGCAAAAAACTTAGTTAAAACATGACCTTTAGGCCTGCGATATATGACTGATAGGAGAATCTTAGTATTTCCAACAAGCAAATCCAAAATCAAGTACTCCGTTTCATTAATATTGCTAATTTGAGGAGCCTCAACAATCCTAATACAATATTACTTCTCAAATAACACGCCACTCCACCCCCCTGCATAAACTCACGTTTACCAGTAACAGAAGTCAACCCACGATCGTTGCGTAGCAAGGTGTAGTTTTCAATATTATAAATAGAATTCCCTCGATTTGGAGTCAGCCATGATTCTGATAAAGCAAGAATATCAAGATCCTCGGATAGCAAAAGTGATTCAACTTCAGAGTGGTGGTCTAGAAGAGAATTAACATTGGCATGGGCTAACTTTAATACAGAAACATCAGGGTAAACCATACTAGGCACATTTGACACAATATCAGAAACATTGGAGACCTCAGATAAAACTCGACCAGTTAATTTAACCTCACGCAGTCATAGTGATAGAGAGAGATTGATTGATTGATAACGTTTTTATTGTTGCTAAGGTCGAAACGACCGAATAGCAAAAGCAATACATGTATAATATTTTCTACAAAAGACATACAATGTTTCAATTTCTTCGAGTATTAATTACAGTATTAGTTACAGTATTAATTGCAGTAGTTTAGTGTCATCGAGTATGCGTTTAATTACATAAGTAAATAGATCAAAGTTAGTAATTCAAATTCCAACTTAACAATATCGAAATTTACAATTTTATATCATTTTATAAACGCAAATCAATATGACTAACAAACCTTAATCTATTAGAGAATAAATTGTTTACAACTAAGACTTATAAAATAATGTAGCAACATATATTAACTCAATTCTAGCAAGTATTCACGCAGAGCTTTTTTAAACAGCTTAATATTCTTTTGCATTCTAATGTTAACAGGAATCGTATCCCAAAAATTCATTGCTTGAATTGTAAAAGAATTTATATAAGTTGTCGTTGATGCAAAAGGTATATTAAAGCTAGACGATTGTAACCTTCTTCTAGGCCGACGAGAGTCTTCACTAATTTTTGGTATTAAATCGAATAAGTATTTCGGAGATGAGGTTAACAAAATCTTAAATAATATAATACCTAAAAAGTATTTTCGGCGGTCTACCAGTAGTAGCCAATTTAAATTCTTATAATAAGGTTTTAGTGCAGCATCACGCTTTAAATTAAAAATAAATCTAACTGCTGTATTACATACGCGCTGTAACTTAACCACTAAATATTGCGAGAGATCATAGTAAACTAAACATGCGTAATCGAAATGAGATATTACTAAAGTGTTTACTAGCAATGTTTTCACCTGCTTAGACAAACAGTTACCTCTAAAACGTAGTCTGTAAAGCACACCATGGACGCGAGAACAAATTTGAGAAATATGCGCATTCCATGTTAAATCTTTTGAGAAAATCACACCCAGATTTTGACTAAATCATTGAAGGGAATGACTGTCCCATCGACTATAATAGGAGGTAAAAGATCTACATTTATCCGCATACGATACTGCACTGATGCAAATAATATCGCTTTTGTTTTAGCAACATTAAGGAACAAGCCATTATTATTCACCCAATTTACTACAGAGGTTACGTCCTCGTTTAATTTGATAATAGTGCTCGATAAGTCAGCAGGCTTGCATTGAATGTAGATTTGTAGGTGGTCTGCAAAGAGGAGACAAGTATTTGAGCAATGCTTAAGCGTTGATAGTACAGAATCGATAAATATCAAGAAAATAATGGGTCCAGGTGTGGATCCCTGAGGAACACCTGAAGAATTATTTGTAAATTCTGTTATACTCTCATCAAGTCTACTGACTGCCTGTGAACGACCGGAAAGGTAGGAATGCATCCACTTTATTGCATTATCCGAAAAATTTAGTTTTCTTAATTTAAAAAGAAGTAACCTATGATCTATAGTGTTAAACGCTCGTTTCAAGTCAAACAATATAAGACTGTTACCTTTCCATCTTCAACGCCTCTTCGTATATCTTCCGTAAGTTTTAGTAAAGCTGTTTGGGTACTAAAATTACTTCTAAAACCAGATTGAAAAGGTGAAAGTAGCTCATTAGCTTCAAGATATTCTGATAGTTGCCTAGTTATAAGAGAATCGAATACTTTAGCAAAATGCGAAGATTCGCGACAGGTCTTGTATCTGACGGTAAAGAAGGTTTTGAGATCTTACTAAGTGGGATAATAAGCGATTGTTTCCAAGCTGTTGGATATGTAGACGATGATAGAGACAAATTAAAAAGTTTTGTAAAAACTGGAGCAAGAATATTTAAACTATCTTTGAAATAAGATAAGGATAAATCATCGCAGCTACGTCCCTTAGCTTTAGATAAACATGACGACATAAACTGGTGTACTTGAATTTGTTTCAAGAGAGGTAAACGAGAATGAAGGTCTACTATGATCAATGTCAGTCGATAAAACTTCCTGTAAACTATCAAAAGAACAGTTAGGGTGACAGCAAGTTGCATGGGAATAAAAGACAGACAGTTCATCAGCTGAAAAAATATTGAGAGGTGAAGAGAAACTATTCTTTATCAACCAAATTTATTTAAAATATCCCATTGTTCTGAGTGATTAGAGGCATCTTGTAAACTTTTTACTAAGTATTCATCCTTTGCTAATTTAATTTCTTTTTTTACATTATTACGCAGTTTCTTATATTCTAAAAAGAGTGCTGTATCTCTTTACGTTTTGCTTTCGAATACATACGATCCCGTTGTGTGCATTTCTTACTCAATTCTTTCGTTATCCATGCACGGAGAGACATTTTCATAGTTAAAGACGGTGCCCACTAGAAAAGCATGCTGTTTGACGGTGGCGACACCAACTATTTCAATGTATCCTATACACCGAACAGACAAAACTAATCGTTCACTGTAAAAAACAGTGTAGTTCATCGTTCCTGTAGCTGAAGCGTCGCGTATTAGACGGTGGAGGGGGTCAATGTTATGCTGCTCCTGCATTAAGAAGCAAGGTGACTAGCTCTCACCGTGTTTTACGCTGAAAATGTTTCTCCGTGTGGCAAAGACCTTTTCCGTATACAGCGCGTGGAAAAAGGTGCATGACAATCAAGCAGGTTAATAACTGATGATCGAAAATCACAGAAAAATGTATCAACATCAATAAAACCTGTATCTTGCTTAGACAAATCTTGTACAATAGTTAGTAAATCTTTATTAAATATAGACGGATCAAACCTTTTAAAATCTCTTGACGTAATTGTAACCATGATTTTAATAGGTACCTCCATTTTATAATCAATTATCAAATAATCGTGACAGTTGATAAATGGGGAATTTGATTTAAAGAATGATAATACTTTGCTTTTGGAGTCTGTAATAATTACATCTAACCACGTATCAGAATTTTCTCGGTGATGTGTTGCACCAAACGGTACAAGAAACAAAGAATTTTCTAAAATCAGATTACGTAAATGTTCAGCATAATAATTGTTACTTAAGAGATCAGAATTTAAATCTCCTGCTAAAATAATATTTAGATATAAGTGAATATATTTATGCAAAGAAATGAAAAAATCATTAAGCACTGTTCCCCCAGGTCGACGATATATTCATGCAAATAATAATTTTGTTTATAACAAGAGACTTCAATAAGTACGTATTCCGTTTCATTGATATTTTTAATTAGTGAATTTTCTATGATTTTATAAGGTATACCTTCACGAATGTAACACGCTACACCTCCAGCTTGTACATAAGTATGTCTTCCATCCTTCTTTAGAAGCGACCGATCATTGCGAATTAAATTATAGTTCTGAATATTATAAGTATGGTCTTCTTTATCCGGTGTAAGCCAAGATACGGAAATCGAAAGGATATCAATTGAATTTTGATATAAGAAAGATTCTATTTGACATAAATGACTCTTTATTGATATAAATTTGTTCTATTCGTCCACGCAGTTGGTTCAAAGGAGGCGTTTTTATCGATTTTTAGTGAACTAACCATTAATTTATTTAATTGACGACGTTTCGATGGAAGTCCTCCATCTCATCAGGCTATACCTTTATTGAAACAATCATTTGTTACACCAGCATTTTACAATTTTGCATATATATAATATATGGGTGGTTCTCTGTGACATCGAAGATGAAAAAAATAAATATTGCTATAACTGTGGGAATATGTTTTAGAGGTATCCAGTAGTTCTCCTGAATTTTTTCAGATTTTTTCTGGGCCATTATTTTAAGTTACAGAGAGTCAAAGTTGACATTTTAGCACTTTTTTGCATTATATGCCCATTTCATGAATTTTTAGCTCCCAGGGGATGCATTTTTCACTAAAAACATAAGTATGACTTTTTTTGTAAAATTTTCCGAACTTTCATTAAAAATACTTTTAAAGACATAAATGTATGCTGTCACACTCTTGTAAGCCATTTAAATCTTAAATAGTGAAAATCAGCAATTCTGCTCCGGACTCTGGTAACCTAATACTGTCTAAAAGATGTCTTTTTATAGTCAGAAACTGCCTAAAAATTTCCAGAGTGGGCTAAATCATTAAGATCACTTATGGTCAAAATATCCGGGAAAAGTGCCCGAAATATTAATAGAAATGTATATTTGTTGCCTTATAACGATGAATATATACCATGATCATTGCAAAAAAATTGTGCACTTACCTTGGAGTGGTAGAAAAGTATCTTCACTTGTTTCAGTATCCATGTAATCCCCTGTAAGCTGCTAAAAATACAAATATTATATACAAATGTAAAAAAATAATTTTTAAACATTTATAATGCTGAATTTTTAGTTTTACATCCCTTACAAGAATTATAATACTATCTAAAGGATTACTATAAATATATAAACATCATTATTACAATAACTGATATACGTATTTAATACAAAAGATATATAAATAAATCGGATATATAATTATAATGAATAATATGATAACGTGACAGTGACAAGTTTGTAAACTGTAAACAATGTCTTGCTGAATAATAATAATAATAATGTTGATACTTTATAGTAATCCTTCAGATTAGTATTATAATTCTTGTAAGGGATGTAAAACTAAAAATTATAAATGTTAAAAATAATTTTTAATTTGTATAATAATATTTGTATTTTTAGCAGCTTACAGGGGATTACATGGATACTGAAACAAGTGAAGATACTTTTCTACCACTCCAAGGTAAGTGCACAAATTTTTTTGCAATGATCATGGTAATGATTCATCGTTATAAGGCAAACAAATCTACATTTCTATTAATATTTCGGGCACCTTTTCCCGGATATTTTGAACCATAAGTGTCTTAATGATTTAGACCCACTCTGGAAATTTTTAGGGCAGTTTCTGACTATAAAAAGACATCTTTTAGACAGTATTAGGTTAACCAGAGTCCGGAGCAGAATTGCTGATTTTCACTATATAAGATTTAAATGGCTACAAGAGTGTGACAGCATACATTTATGTCTTTAAAAGTATTTTAATGAAAAGTTCGGAAAATTTTACAAAAAAAGTCATACTTATGTTTTTAGTGAAAATGCATCCCCTGGGAGCTAAAATTCATGAAAATGGGCATATAATGCAAAAAAGTGCTAAAATGTCAACTTTGACTCTCTGTAACTTAAATAATGGCCAGAAAATCTGAAAATTCAGGAGAACGACTGGATACCTCTAAACTATTCCCACAGTTATAGCAATATTTATTTTTTTCATCTTCGATCACAGA
>JANSJX010000595.1:0-21139 GCA_026168455.1 Theocolax elegans | reverse complement strand
GTGGTCCTTTCCCGATGATTGCCTGACTTGAACTGAACTCGACCTAAAAACTAAAAAAGGGGGGATGGTGGGGCCCCTCCGTCGCCCCAACCAGTGAGGTACGTCCAGCCCGGAAGATTGTTTATATGTCCCCGTCGTGGATGAAATCCACGGCGGGAGGCATATCTCCAATCCCGTTACCTCTCCTTAAGAAGGAAAAATCGCGTGGGAGGTGAAAGTGCATAACAACAAATGATGCGAATTATGGGATTTTGTGGATTTGACACTACTAAAGGGAAGAAAGTTGATGGAAAATGATACCGGAGCTGTGCATGTTATATTAAAAAGAAAGTATAGGCAATACATGAACAGGAAAGGTGGATTTAACAGGCCACTTGACTTTGTGGCCTTAATTGTTTAAGTCATATATATTTATATTACAAACTAAGAAAAATTATATAATAAAATACTATACTGTTTCAAGAATATTATCTTTCTTAAAATTATAAGCATAAGTAAGAAATAAATTAAGTTGAATGTAGGAGAGTTTAATGGTCCTTTTCAATAACCAGACTCTCCAAGTGTTTAAATAAATAAACCATACATAATAATAATACAACATATTTAGGTATTATCATTCATTCAGTAATCAGAATTTAGTTCAGCCTTTGACTTCTCTTTTCGGCAATAATTTCTTATAATATTCCCAACCAGGTGGCGCTTTGACAATTTGAAAACGGGCGTAACCGCTGTTGAACTGTCCTAAATGCAACAAACTCGGTGTCTAATTAATAGTTATATTTGACAGAAATTTATTTATGCAGCACCGATAGTATGTAAAAAAAACCGAATCATGTGAAATGAAAATTTCATTATGATAATTAATTTTTAACAAAAGTTAAAGTCTTGTGGCGGGAATACTAAACGAGGTTAATTTTAAATGTATTGTATAGACGGTGTCTATTCACACCCCTCCGTAAAACAATCCGTAAACGGAAAATGCACGGAAGATGACGCTGTTATCTTCCTACGTATATCCGTAATCTTTTATCTTTCCGTATAAGCCCGTGTAAATACTACAATATCTCTATACGTAAAATCTAGTGACATTCGTAAGGAAACCGTAAAATTACGTGAATTTCCGTAGCCATCACGGAATACGATCGCTCACTCCGTGAGAATACGTACACAGATCCGTAAGTTTCCGCGAACGACTCAGGACTTGGTGAGTCAGCCCGTGAGGGTACGTACACTCTTCCGTAAGTTTCCGTGAACGACTCAGGACTTGGTGAGTCAGCCCGTGAGGGTACGTACACTCTTCCGTAAGTTTCCGTGAACGACTCAGGACTTGGTGAGTCAGCCCGTGAGGGTACGTACACTCTTCCGTAAGTTTTCCGTGAACGACTCAGGACTTGTGAGTCAGCCCGTGAGGGGTACTTACACTCTTCCGTAAGTTTTCCGTGAACGACTCAGGACTTGGTGAGTCAGCCCGTGAGGGTACGTAAACTCTTCCGTAAGTTTCCGTGAACGACTCAGGACCGGGTGACTGTCCGAGGAAGTACGTACACTCTTCCGTAAGATTCCGTGAACGTCCCAGGACCGGGTGACTCTGTCCTGAGAAATGTACGTACACTCTTCCGTAAGTTTCCGTGAACGTCCCAGGACCGGGGTACTCTGTCCGAGAAAGTACGTACACTCTTCCGTAAGTTTTCCGTGAACGACTCAGGACTTGGTGAGGTCAGCCCGTGGGAGTACGTACACTCTTCCGTAAGTTTCCGTGAACGACTCAGGAACGCGTTGAGCAGCCCGTGGGAGTACGTAACTCTTCCGGAAGTTTCCGTGAAGCGACTCAGGACTTGTGAGATCAGCCCGTGAGGGTACGTACACTCTTCCGTAAGTTTCCGTGAACGACTCAGGACTTGGTGAGTCAGCCCGTGAGGGGTACGTAAACTCTTCCGTAGGTTTCCGTGAACGACTCAGGACCGGGTGACTGTCCGAGGAAGTACGTACACTCTTCCGTAAGATTCCGTGAACGTCCCAGGCGGGTGACTCTGTCCGAGAAAGTACTACACTCTTCCGTAAGTTTCCGGAACGTCCCAGGACCGGTGACTCTGTCCGAGAAAGTACGTACCACTCTTCCGTAAGTTTCCGTGAACGACTCAGGACTTGGTGAGTCAGCCCGTGGGAGTACGTACACTCTTCCGTAAGTTTCCGTGAACGACTCAGGACTCGTTGAGTCAGCCCGTGGGAGTACGTACACTCTTCCGGAAGTTTCCGTGAACGACTCAGGACTTGTGAGTCAGCCCGTGAGGGTACGTACACTCTTCCGTAAGTTTCCGTGAACGACTCAGGACTTGGTGAGTCAGCCCGTGAGGGTACGTAAACTCTTCCGTAAGTTTCCGTGAACGACTCAGGACCGGGTGACTGTCCGAGGAAGTACGTACACTCTTCCGTAAGATTCCGTGAACGTCCCAGGACCGGGTGACTCTGTCCGAGAAAGTACGTACACTCTTCCGTAAGTTTCCGTGAACGTCCAGGACCGGGTGACCTGCTCGGAAAGTACGTACACTCTTCCGTAAGTTTCCGTGAACGACTCAGAGATTGGTGAGTCAGCCCGTGGGAGTACGTACACTCTTCCGTAAGTTTCCGTGAACGACTCAGGACTTGGTGAGTCAGCCCGTGAGGGTACGTACACTCTTCCGTAAGTTTCCGTGAACGACTCAGGACTCGTTGAGTCAGCCCGTGGGAGTACTACACTCTCCGGAAGTTTCCGTGAACGACTCGGACTTAGTGAGTCGGTCCGTGAGGGTACGTTACACTCTTCCGTAAGTTCGTGAACGACTCAGGCTTGGTGAGTCAGCCCGTGAGGGTACGTACACAGATCCGTAAGTTTCCGCGAACGACTCAGGACTTGGTGAGTCAGCCCGTGAGGGTACGTACACTCTTCCGTAAGTTTCCGTGAACGACTCAGGACTTGGTGAGTCAGCCGTGAGGGTACGTACACTCTTCCGTAAGTTTCCGTGAACGTCAGACTTGGTGAGTCAGCCCGTGAGGGTACGTACACTCTCCGTAAGTTTCCGTGAACGACTCAGGACTTGGTGAGTCAGCCCGTGAGGGTACGTACACTCTTCCGTAAGTTTCCGTGAACGACTCAGGACTTGGTGAGTCAGCCCGTGAGGGTACTAAACTCTTCTCTTCCGTAAGTTTCCGTGAACGACTCAGGACCGGGTGACTGTCCGAGGAAGTACGTACACTCTTCCGTAAGATTCCGTAACGTCCCAGGACCGGGTGACTCTGTCCGAGAAAGTACTACACTCTTCCGTAAGTTTCCGTGAACGTCCCAGGACCGGGTGACTCTGTCCGAGAAAGTACGTACACTCTTCCGTAAGTTTCCGTGAACGACTCAGGACTTGGTGAGTCGACCGTGGGAGTACGTACACTCTTCCGTAAGTTTCCGTGAACGACTCAGGACTCGTTGAGTCAGCCCGTGGGAGTACGTACAACTCTTCCGGAAGTTTTCCCGTGAACGACTCAGGACTTAGTGAGTCGGTCCGTGAGGGTACGTACACTCTTCCGTAAGTTTCCCGTGAACGACTCAGGACTTGGTGAGAGCCCCGTTGGGGAGGGGGACTACACTCTTCCGTAAGTTTCCGTGAACGACTCAGGACTTGGTGAGTCAGCCCGTGAGGGGGACGTCACTCTTCCGTAAGTTTCCGTGAACGACTCAGGACTTGGTGAGTCAGCCCGTGAGGGTACGTAAACTCTTCCGTAAGTTTCCGTGAACGACTCAGGACCGGGTGACTGTCCGAGGAAGTACGTACACTCTTCCGTAAGATTCCGTGAACGTCCCAGGACCGGTGACTCTGTCCGAGAAAGTACGTACACTCTTCCGTAAGTTTCCGTGAACGTCCCAGGACCGGGTGACTCTGTCCGAGAAAGTACGTACACTCTTCCGTAAGTTTCCGTGAACGACTCAGGACTTGGTGAGTCAGCCCGTGGGAGTACGTACACTCTTCGCTTAAGTTTCCGGTGAACGACTCAGGACTCGTTGAGTCAGCCCGTGGGAGTACGTACACTCTTCCGGAAGTTTCCGTGAACGACTCAGGACTTAGTGAGTCGGCCGTGAGGGTACGTACACCTCTTCCGTAAGTTTTCCGGGAACGACTCAGGACTTGGTGGAGTCGCCCGTGAGGGTACGTACACTCTTCCGTAAGTTTCCGTGAACGACTCAGGACTTGGTGAGTCAGCCCGTGGAGGGTACGTACACTCTTCCGTAAGTTTCCGTGAACGACTCAGACCGGGTGACTGTCCGAGGAAGTACGGTACACTCTTCCTTAAGGATTCCGTGAACGTCCCAGGACCGGTGACTCTGTCCGAGAAAGTACGTACACTCTTCCGTAAGTTTCCGTGAACGTCCCAGGACCAGGTGACTCTGGCCGAGAAAGTACGTACACTCTTCCGTAAGTTTCCGTGAACGACTCGGGACTCGTTGAGTCAGCCCGTGGAGTACGTACACTCTTCCGTAAGTTTCCGTGAACGACTCAGGACTCGTTGAGTCAGCCCGTTGGGAGTACGTACACTCTTCCGGAAGTTTCCGTGAACGACTCAGGACTTAGTGAGTCGGTCCGTGGGAGTACGTACACTCTTCGTAAGATTCCGAAATCGACTCCGGACCGGGTGACTCTGTCCGAGAAAATACGTACAGTTCCCTCCGTAAGTTTCCGTGAACGACTCAGGACTCGTTGAGGTCAGCCCGTGGGAGTACGTACACCTTCCGTAAGTTTCCGTGAGACGACTCAGGACTCGTTGAGTCAGCCCGTGGGAGTACGTACACTCTTCCGTAAGATTCCAGTGAACGACCCAGGACCGGGTGACTCTGTCCGAGAGAAGTACTAACTCTTCCGTAGTTTTCGTTGAACGACTCAGGACTTGGTGAGTCAGCCCGTGAGGGTACTACACTCTTCCGTAAGTTTCCGTGAACGACTCAGGACTTGGTGAGTCATGCCCGTGAGGGGTACGTACACTCTTCCGTAGTTTCCGTGAACGACTCAGGACTTGGTGAGTCAGCCCGTGAGGGTACGTACACTCTTTCCGTAAGTTCCGTCCGTGAACGACTCAGGACTTGGTGAGTCAGCCCGTGAGGGTACGTAAACTCTTCCGTAAGTTTCCGTGAACGACTCAGGACGGGTGACGGTCCGAGGAAGTACGTACACTCTTCCGTAAGATTCCGTGAACGTCCCAGGACGCGTGGGACTCTGTCCGAGAAAGTACGTACACTCTTCCGTAAGTTTCCGTGAACGTCCCAGGACCGGTGACTCTGTCCGAGAAAGTACGTACACTCCTCCGTAAGTTTCCGTGAACGACTCAGGACTTGGTGAGTCAGCCCGTGAGGGTACGTACACTCTTCCGTAAGTTTTCCGTGAACGACTCAGGACTCGTTGAAGTCAGCCCGTGGGAATACGTACACTCTTCCGTAAAATTCCCGTGAATGACACAGGACCGGTGACTGTCCGAGGAAGTACGTACACTCTTCCGTAAGTTTCCGGGTGAACGACTCAGGACTCGTTGAGTCAGCCCGTGGGAGTACGTACACTCTTCCGGAAGTTTCCCGTGAACGACTCAGGACTTAGTGAGTCGGTCCGTGGGAGTACGTACACTCTTCCGTAAGATTCCGTGAACGACCCAGGACCGGGTGACTCTGTCCGAGGAAGTACGTACACTCTTCCGTAAGATTCCGTGAACGTCTCAGGACCGGGTGAATCCACCCGTGGGAATACGTACACAATTCCGTGAACGACACAGGACCGGGTGACTCTGTCCGAGGAATTACGTACACTCTTCCGTAAGTTTCCCTTGAACGACTGAGGACTCGTTGAGTCTGCCCGTGTGAGTATGTACACTCTTCCGTAAGATTCCGTGAACGATTCAGGACCTGGTGTGGGTCTGTCCGTGGGTGTACGTACACTGTCGCGTAAGTTTCCGTGAACCCTCACGGAAACCCGATCGCTCGAATCGAAGTAGATAATTGTTATTATAAAGTTTTTTGAATAGAAAGGTCTGAAATGAAGCGGAATCTTCGACAAATATTTTGTACCACATTGTAAATCTAATTTGTATGAAACATTTTTCATGTAACCCGTCTTATCTTTTTCTTTTATACCTTATAAAATAAATTTAACAATTAGTGAATCATTTTTAAACATTTTTAATTCATTGCAATTTTAAAATTTCTATAAATATTATTATTATTTCATTTTTATTATTATTCATACATTATTCTCAAATTAGTTTCTGCAGGGATGAATGACTAGCCTTATATTCAGCTAATACGCCTATGCGTATTTTTCCTCGGCTGAATCTTAAATTAAATATTAATATTTTCGTATTTTGTCTACCCCTAAATTGTTCCTTATTCATTTATTTTTATTATGCGAAAAATTCCATACGTATTCATTAATGCATATTAAAGAAAAATACGTGAAAAAAAATGATATGTCGATTGCCTTTTAAGAACTTTTGTCTCTTTCGCTTGATTTTGTCATACAGTCTACTATAGAAAAAGAAGTACTTGGAAGTTAACACCGAGATTTTCTAAATTAAACTTTTCGCTAATTATCTATTTACCAATCGAATGTGTGTGTAAATGCACAAACACTCATCTTTGTAAATCGTATGTGCGTGCATTCAATTTGAGAAAATTAGAAAAACTTTTTGGGTGCTAGCACCCAGCACCCAAGAAGGAAAACCCCTTTTCTGACGTTTAAAAGTGAAATAGTAATATTTTCAAAAGGCTATATCGATTGTGCGTGAACGCACAAACGGCAACCGAAATCAACAATTGCGCTATCTTAATTATTTATAATATAATAATTATATTTTAAATTTGCGTCTATTTGGGTCGGCCAGCTAGGGAATTTCAGTTCCGCGTTTCCTAATTCCATCAAGCATCTAGCACCCAAAATTAGAAAAGCAATAATAATCGCGTGTTAACTAAATAGTTTTGTTATCTTCTCATTCTAATTAGCGAAAAGTTTAACCGACCCTACCCCAGCCCGACGACCCTTCGAAATATAATAAAAAAAAAATGCTAATCGACGTATTTTTAATTGTACTTTTCAACAAAAAAAAAATTTTCAATTGTACCCCCGTAGTTTTTTAGAAAAAAAATCCTAAAGTACTAGAATATTAATCCGCCAATAGCTCCTTTTAAAGTGGTTTTAACGTTAAAGGAAAGGTGCAGAAAAATTGTACCTTTTTATACTTAATTGTACCACCGTTACTTTTGCGAAATAATATAATACAATAAATAAAAAAATCAAAAAATTGTACTGACATAATGCAAATATATTTCCAGTCACCGCGCATGCGCGGTCACCGGAAATACGAGAAACGCATGCTTATGGCGCGTTATTTAAAGTCATGAATAGATCAAAAATGCTCGAAAGATGTATAAAAAATAGTCAACGATGTATATTCATTTATCTTTCATAACTTTACAGAAAATTCAATTGTACCACCTGAGGTTTGAGAAAAAAAAAGTTATTGTCAGGTTACAGGTGGAAACGTTGAAAGCAGCGTGTACAACAGCTGTTTAACAATTAACAGACATATTAATATTCTTTTCATTTGTTCTTAATTGTACCATCATTAGTTTGTTGGTTTACACATTAAATTTGAGCAAAAATAATTAAATATTACCAGCGGGCCTATGAAGGCAGGCGTCTTAAAATCGCGAAAAATGCAAGTAACAACAAAAGTGTTTATTATTTATGAGGCTTATGTGGGTATTTGACAGTTATGTAGACACTAGACAGTCGTCTATAACTCGTTTTGGGTTGAAAATTGAGAAGTAAGTACGGCCCCGTCTTAGTCAATAACCTGAGGGATAGTTTATTTTTAAAAACATAAAGCAAATCAACAATAAAATATGGTCCACCCTATCTATGCATACATACATATAATTTTAAATTTCGGGGTTTATGACGCCCATGACAGAGAAGGAAGATACGTACTTTAGTACGATAAAAAGAGACAGAAAAGATTATGGAGCCCCGGCTCCATAAACCTGCCATATTAACAATGAGTGGGAAAGAGATAGGGTTATTGGATTTTACATACGAGGCTCCATAACCCCCTATATCCAAATGTATATATATATATATATATATTAAATTACGATATAATATTATTTATATATATATATATATATATATATATATATATATGGAAAGGTATTTATCTGAACTCTTTATTATTGATTTGCTTTATGTTTTTAAAAATAAACTATCCCTCAGGTTATTGACTAAGACGGGGCCGTACTTACTTCTCAATTTTTCAACCCGAAAGAGTTATAGACGACTGTCTATATATAAGTCTCAAATACCCACATAACCCTCATAACTAATAAACACGTTTGACTTTTTTTATGAAAAAACTATAAAAGCCTTATAATAATGCATCTTCTTTAGGATTATAACCAAAAAACGGGGTTACAAGGTCAAATAACCGAGCGTTACTTGCTTTTTTCGCGTTTTTAAAACGCTTGAGTTCATAGGCGTCACAACCGCACATGCGCATAGTGTCGCCCGTTAGTTCAGCTAATTATTTACTATTGTTTCTAATTGATTCCCATTAATAAATACAAAGTTTGACGATTGTACTATTACGTACAGATAATGTAATTTTTTTATTTACTCATAGTAGTAGAGTTAAATATCAATGATTTGGAGGGTACAATTACTTTTTCCACAAATCCTGGTAATTAATAATCATAATGCGACGATGGATATTTTATCAATGCCTGCCATGCATTTTTCCCTTTTTTACGATTTTAAAATCTCGCGCGGTTGAAAATCTCGTGTGCATGCGAATCTCGCACTTCCGTTGGCCGCGCATGCGCAGTAGCTGAAAACGGACTGTCAATCAGACGATATTGCTTTTTTAATATTTTTGCGTTATACCGTTATTTTTTCGGAAAAGTGAGGGTGGTACAATTAAGTACGAAAAGGTACAATTTTTTTACACCCTAATTAGGACGAAGGAACGATTGTAAGGTGAGGTATCGGTGTTTTAATATTGCATACTTTGCATTTTTTTTCTCAAAAACGGTGGGGGTACAATTAAAATTCCTTGTTTTTTTAGAAAGTACAATTAAAAATACATCGGATAGCATTTTTTTTTTATAAAATTCCGTAGGTCGGCGGGCTGGGGTAAGGCCGGTAAAAGTTTAATTTAAAAAATCTGGGTGCTAACTTCCAACTTACGAAAAAAAGGACAGACTGATGGAAAGTTTGAAGAGTGAGAGAGAAGAGACGTTGATTGTTGTATATAGAAGTTGAAAAAATCTGACCGTGAGAGGGAGCTAGAGTCACGTGAATACTTCCATATCGTCACAGCTGAATCGTCTGGCCGATTTTGTTGTGAAATAGTAGGTATATAATAATAATATACATGCATGGTATAAGTGAAATTACTATTTTCATAATTTATTGTAATAAAATTGTTTTGTTGTATTTCAAGAAAAATAGAATGGAATATTTAAAGCAAGAAGATGCAGATATCATTGCACTGCAAGAAACAAAGTGTGAAAACAAAAAAAATTCAGATGAAGCAAATTAGAAGGTTATACTCTTACTTTCTTGATAGTAAATCAAACAAAAATTCTTTGTTTTTATAATTTTGTACTGTAGTTAATTTTATTTTTTTAATTAACAATTGGTATTTTAATTCTTAGGCAAAAAAGCGTGTTATTGGGGTTGTAGCACTATACTCTAAGAAAGAACCTATAGATATTTCATATGGATTAAGTGATAAAGAATTGATGATGAAGGAAGACTAATAACTGCTGAATACTAAAACTTTTATTTAATTACTGTTTGCTAGTATAATTCATTCCACAGAATATTGCAATATTCAAAACTTACCTTGCCAGTGCAAGTAGCGATGAGGAATCTGAAGATGAAATTTAGAAGCAATTGCAAAATATTGATGATTCAAATACTAATGAAAACCCAATAGACAAATACAAATCCTTGTTAAAATCTATTGAACAAGCAGAAGAGAGAAAAAGAATAAGGAAGTTGAATTAGAATTTACATGGAATATAGGAATTACTAAGAATGAAAAATTAGTAAAGAAAAATGAAACAGAATAAAAATTTAACTCAGTTTGAACAGTACTTGGAAAAGTACTTGGATCCATACTTTGTTGAAGAATTAAAAATCAGAACTTGAATACAAAGAAATATAAGAAAATCTCTCAAGATACCAGCAATGATACAGAAATAATGAAAAGAAAGAGCAGAATTGGAACTTTTGTTTATGAATGAGGATAACGAAAAAAATAAGTATCATTTTAACATGAAACAAATTGAAGAAGCAAATATTTATCAAAATCAAAAAAGAACGTCTTAGCAAAAAGAAGAAAGAGTTAAAAGAGCAAGCAAACAGATGAATTTACACATCTCAGTAGTATAATATTGATCCAGCTGATCCTCATTATCATAAGACTAAATTAAGGTACAGAACGCACTTATAAAAGAAAAACTAAACAGAAGGAACAATCAACAGCACTGTTACAGAGAGTGTAAGTATTTTTTACAATAACTGTAATGTCTAATATAATAGTTTTATAATTAATACATAATATTTAATGTGTAAATAACTCAACTATAAATATGTTTTTTCAGACTACAATGGAGAAACCAGAGAAAAGTAATACATGTACAAAAATAAATGCAGAATTTATCAGTCTTATAAAAAAATCTATTAAAAGAAATACAGGAGATATAAAAAACCTGAAGTATAGTTTATACAAATGTAAGCAATTTTGTTATTGTTTAAATATATTACAATTATTAAGTTGTAAAATATTTTGTATAAATTGAATATTGTATAGTATGTGATAAATATTTTCAGGAAGAGGTTATAGTACGCATGCTTATACATAACAGTGTAGATGAAAGTCATCATGTATTTCTAATTCAGCATACTTTAAAATTTTACTGTCTACCGGAAAACTATGAAATTATAGGTATTAACATCATTCTTTTCATTCAATGGATATAATAATATATTGATTTTACTTTTTCATTATTTTACTTTATATTTTGTTGCTTTAATCTATTTTATTATCTTAGATTCATCTTTAGATGATATAAAGTACGTTTTAAGTCCAACATTTGATAAATCTCAAATTAAAAACTTGGATAATAATGATAAATTGTCTAGAGCTATTGATGGATCAATGTATTCTCCAGGGATTGTTGGTATGAACAATATAAAGCTAATGATTATTGTAATGTAATTTTGCAAATTAGTATATTCTTTTACTATATTTAAACGTAAATTACAGCACCTTATTATATTAAAACATTTTTTATAGGCATTATCACATGTTACACCACTTCGAGATTACTTTTTACGAGAGTCAAATTTCTATAAATTATTTAAATTACAATAAATTATTTAAAAAAGTAATAACAAGGAATAAATACTGTATCAAATGAGTTTGTGTTTGGAAGGATTACATTAATAGGTAAGAAAGCAAAGTTTAGATTAATATATATATATAGAATTGCTTTTGAAAAAAATGGGTTAGGTACACAGTGTATTGGTATGGGGTCCATAAAGTATTAATGAGTTTCGTACTTACATTTATTATATATCAGAACAGATTAATGATGATATTCAATTAATAATTACTAATGAAATTTAATTTTTATTTTCTTTTTTTTTTATTATTAGTTTTTGTTTAGAGTTGTATCTGTTTGTTGTTGTTAAACCATTTTTGGTCTTCCAACTTTTTTAGCTTTTTCAGGTAATTTTAAAGATTCTCCACAAATTTCTTTTTCTTCCTGAATTTCAGATTCAATGTTTGTCTTGATTAATGAGCAAGAATTAGTAATAATTTGGACATGTTCGCCATTTATCCAATGATTTTTTATACATTGTAGTATATTGTATTATATTTAAATGCTTCATAGTCGTCGTCTTTGAAATTGTAGAATGGTTGTAATAATGTGGTTAGTATTTTTCTTTTATCTATTACACTCATCTGTTGGTAATTTTTTGTGAGATTTAAAAATTTCATTTTACTAATTACTTTTGTTAATTCATTATTGCAGTTTGAAGTGTCTAATTTTTTTATATTGATCACTAGATTTTTTATTAAAATGGTCTAATAAATCAGAATAAAAGCTACTTTGTGTATAAAAATTTTACCACAAACATAACTTGCTATGTCCAATAAGTCATTGATTATTTCTCTTAGAAGAATTTCATTAAGTTCTTCTAAATTATTGTAGCATGGCTTTTTTCACTATATTGTACTGAATGCTCGCTATCTTTTGTACTAAAAACCTTATGATGATCTTTGCAATATTGTTTCGTCCATCGAAGGGCACATAGATTCTTATCATATAAAGATACATCTATCTTTTGTCGCATAGCAAAAATGTGCCTGCATGGTAGGTGATATGCGATCCATATATTGCAGTTGCAATTATGAGAAGTCGTATGACGATTTTTTGCAGAGATCCTGAAACTTTGCTGTCTATTTCATTACTATCAAATGTTACATAATCTTTATTAAGAAATTCTTCATTTACTATTTTAAGAAATGGACCATTCATTAATAATCTTTTATATTTATTTTGAACCTCACTGTATAATTCACCAGGTAATTCTGAACTAAAATTTGCAATAATGGATCTTTTATTTTGATTGTCATGGAATTCTTTCCAAACAAAAAAATTGTTACTGCTTGTAATAATGGACTTAATTTGTCTATTACTTTTTTCGCTTTTCATTAATACTTTCGCAACGGTTGTTTGTCCTATTAGAAATGTGAATGAATTTTCTAAAAAACAAGTCCATTCAGTTTTAATGGGTTCCCAGTTTTGAGAAAGTATTCCTTTACTACCGATGGAAGTTCTCCTTCAATTTTTTTCCACAGTTCATTATACTCTAATAAATTTCAACATATAGCATTTGCTGTAATAGTGTGTATGATTCATGTTTTTGTTTCATTGATAGATCCATTTTAAAGATTTCTCTTTTGAAAATTTCTTTTGCGTGAAATAGGCATATCAACAGTGTACTTTGTGAAAAAATTTTTCTTACGGCATTTCTTGGATGGCATTTTTATCGCACAAAAATATCTAATTTTTGACTTGCATTGGGATGGTGTAGCTTGTAGCAATTCAATATCCAATCTAAAGTTGCTGATCTTCATGTCTTACAATTCCTATGCCAGATACTTCTGTTAAAAAATTTCCATCTTCTACGCAAAACAAAATAAGAACTAAACTATGATCTATTAATTTATACGTTCCATCGAAAAAAAACAATTTCTGGCCATGCACACATAGAAATGACCATATCCGGAGTGGTGAAAAATAATCCTTCAAACGTTCCTTTTTGTTTTAAAATATCTATCTTTGCTCCTGCAACATGTAATATAATATATAATAATAATATAAATAATATAAAGATTGATTGCATACAGTAGCAAAAGCACATATTTTATACCTGCATAAAGACAAATGCATTTACCTTGTTTTTTAAAAATTCAATTAATGATGTGACTTCATCGGCAGATTTATTTAATAATTTAGCTTGAGATTTTTTAAATCTTTTGGTGTCATTATTTTATTAAATTTTTCTTTTACTGCTTTTATTAAATATGGTCTTCGTGCTTTCAGCTCCAATGCATCAGTGACATATTTTAATTCTTCTTTTTTCAGCTTCCTACTCTCAGGAACTGGATCCATCTATAAGAATAATAAACAAGATTATTATAATTACATTTAATTTCAAGTTATGCATCAACTCATTTCATTAATTATTATTTATAAAATTTTGATATTGTTCTCTGAAATATTAAATGTAAAAATTTAATGTTTTTATAGTACATACATATGTTTTAGTGAACAATCTTAATGATTATAAAGTAAATAAGATATTTACATTACCTGCGTATCACAATGTCCTGTGTGTTCGAGAAAGACTTTAGAGAATTGCAAAGAATCACCATCTTTGAAGCACGTACATTTATGCTTGCTAAACAACCTACTTTCAAACTTCTGCAAATTAAATTTTTAAATTAAATACCAAAATATTTTTTATACAGCATACAAACATTTTTTTTAAACATACTTTGTTTTTCGTACGTACTAGATGAAGTCTGTTTCCTAATACCATGCTTACAGGCATATTTGATTGTGTGGTATAATTATACCATCTTTAATTTAGTATTAATTGCGCAGTTTTCATTGCACGGTTTGATTTTTCTTAACAAAAACTTGATGTTCTTGTAACATATACAATTTCAAATAATCTTCTAATTCTTTATACTTATCAAAGGACATACCCACATAGGTGCTTCAACATATTGCAAATCCTATAAGAATAAATTTAAATTAATTAATTAAATTATTAAATGAATAAGATAAGACAATTGCAAATTTTTGTCATGATTATACTGATGTCCGAGCACAAAAAAAAGATATAAAAATATTTAAATACATAAAAAATAATAAAAAATATTAAACAAATATGGTATATTTATACATTATATAACATTTTGTTACAGCAATATATATTTTGAATATAACACCTACACTTACCATTTTAAATTTAAAAGTTCAATAACGGAACATGGACGAACGGCGCTTCTAGCGCACAAAACAATTGCAATCTATAAAGTTACAATGAAAAGACGATCGCATTATACCGATCAGAAAGAAAAACAATTGCAATCTATAAAAGTTACAATGAATAGACGATCGCATTATACCGATCAGAAAGAAAAAACAATTGCAGTCAGCAGATAATAACCTAATCACCTTTGTTTTATTAAGTATCTAAATGGATTTTTCATTATTAAAGGAAGGAATGCTTTTGATGATTTCAATGAATTTAATTCTATATTTGAACTTTATAAAATTCATATAATCTGGAATATAGAATTCGTTCACAAGGTTTGCAGCGAAAGATAAAAAGTTGGACAAGAAACAATACAATCCAAATATTGTGTATTCAGAATATCGTGTTCAATGTAAGCAAAAAATTTTCAATGTGGAAGAAAAGTAAGTATTACAAATTCTTTCTTCTATTAATAATAGATTATATTAAACCATAAAATTTTTAATTATTAATAATACACATATAATATTTAACTTTTGTTACAGCAAATTTTTACAATGTAGTTCTGAAAGTAAAATTGGTACCCAGAAATGGGTACCAATCGCTTCTGCTTAAAGTTTTAAAAGCTCGACATGATCATGATGTTAAAAAGGTACATATATATATGAAGAGCGTATGCAGTTTACACATTATAAACTACTGTATAATTTACGATTGTATAATTAATATGTTTGTGATTTTTAAGCTTGCTGATGAAGATTCGAGTAGTAGAATGTATGCTGTACAAACAATCATCAAAAATTATCATGTGTCCTATTACATACTTCTAAATCAAATTTTCACAAAATAATGAACACCAATCAGGCTCTATTGACGAAAGAAAATTGATTCAAAAATGTAAATATATTATATTGTGCGTATTAAAAATAACAATATTGTTATAATAAAAATAATCAAATTTTTGTAGTGAATCCAGTTACAACAGTGATAACAGTATTCCAGAAATTACTGCTCTGCAGCAAGATGGAGATTGCTGAAGACAGCATCAAATATATAAAGTACGATAATACTGTAGATCAATTAAACAAATAATGTGAAATATTGACCAGGATCTATCAAATCTCAAGAAGGAAATAGAGAGATAGGACAATAGGAAAAAAAAGACAAAATGATAAGCTTCACCCAAAAAGAAGAAAATAGTAGAAAAGTGACATAAGAAAAATAAGACAGAAAATGATAAGCTTCACACTAAAAAAAATGAAGAAGAAATAGTAGAGATAGTGACAATAGGAAAAATAAGGAAGAAAATGATAAGTTTCACAGTAAAAAAAGTGAAAAAATTGATCCTATGTGTGATACTATTACTAAGGAACAGATTAGGTAAATTAAATTTATTTAATTAATTATAATTTGAATTTAATATGTGCTACTTAACGAAATTAATAATGTGAAAAAATTTCTTTATTTGTCATTTTAGATTACCTTTGGAAATAACCGAAATGATGAAGAAAAGAAACAAATTCTCTATCTTACAGAAATAAAGAAAGTAATTTTTAAAACTATATTTATATGCTTAATGTTACTATTAACGTTTTATATAATTTTTATTAAACTTTTTTCTAGAAACATTGAAGTTTTACTTTTAAAAAAGAAAGTGCCCTTTGAAAGTTTAAATAAATACACTCAAATATATCAATGATGAAGTGGATGAATGTTGATCAAGAGCAATAAATACCAGTTAGCAAAAGAATATCTGGTACAATTGAAGTATTAAACACTAAAAACTTAGTATTCAATTATCGATTGTCAGAAGAGAACTTGGAAACGATCAGCAATATATGACGGCAGATCATTTGAAATATTAACTGCTAATACGAACATGAACAATGATGAATGGATCTGCAGCATTTGCAATATTAAAGACTCAAAAAGTGGTCTTAGTATATCATGTGCAAAATGTTTAATTTATTACCATAAAGAGTGTGTCAAATTAAAACGAATTCCGAAAGGCATCTGGTTCTGTACCAAATGTTTATAATGCCTTATGTTGAAAATGACTATTAAAAGATAGATTTCGTTTCATAATAAATATTTAAAAAATACATTTGTGTACATTATGAAAAAAAAAAAGTAGTATGTAATCCCACAATAATAAATGTTATTTAATAAAAAATCTTTTTGTATAAGCTCAATTACGTTTTTAATATTTTTATTGTGAACAATTATGAATCGGTTATAAAAAAAGCAATTATATATATATATATGTACATTTATTACTCGAGTACATACATCTTCAATCGAGTACAATAGAATAGCTTCTATGCTAACGGTGAAAAGTCCATCTTGTTTTCTCTCAGTCTTGCGGTACTTTTGTTCCAAATACTAACAGGAGACCATCAATATGTTCGGTCATGGATCTTGGCAGACTTAGTCATGAATCTTTGATACTTTTGTAGTATCTCTGTTCAGTGACAGATCCTAACGTTCCCTGAATGAATTAATATCAATAAAATTCAGTTTTATTGATTATTAACATTGTAACAACTATTGTTTTATATCATTGATAATTATTCCATAGAGATATTTTTAGTCTGAAAATGATTAAAAGTAATGTACTTTCACAACATCTTTTTTATTCCGTTTAGTTTGGTAATATAAATTTGATGACTAAAAGAGATCTAATTACTGGCTAGCTGTAATCAACATCTCTAAACAGCAAGCCATGATTTTAATAAAGGAACTTATTTTTATATAAATAGAGAATGGTACTGTATTGAGTTTATATAACTATAAGAGTACCTATAATATTGTATATACATCTACATAAAAGAATATTTTTAATAAAATTGTTCTGTACAAATATTTTTTCTTAAACACTAGTAATTTTTCTATTTATTTATAGTTACACTTTTTCTTTTGCTTTTTCAGTCCTTTATTCACTTTCTTCTTGAATTCGTTAATGTCAATATACCTTTTGGCTTAACAACTTCTACTGATACTTTCGTCAGACGGTACAAATGCCTTAGCCCTTCTCTTCTCTCGTTCTTAGTAGCCTCTTCGTGCCTGCTTCTTTGTTCCTTTCGTTTTTTCGCTCTCCTTTGTTCTTCCTTAAGGAGTATTCACTGAAGCCAAATCTTTATCAATTATTCTTTCTTGTTAGGGGGTGGGAAACGTTATGGTTTCTTCATTTTTTATTGGATTTTTGCTCACATTTTTACTATAAACTTGGGTAACAATCTTTCCATTTTCATTTTTCAATTTGGGATCCTTCGCAAGTTCTCTTTTAATCACTAAGGCTTAGTATTATAATAGGATGAATATTCTTTAGTAATATTCGGCATACGCCATACTTGCTGTAAACCTTTATAAGGGCCCCAATGCAACTACAGTTTGACCTTGCACTAATATATAACAATTTGTCAGTAAATCGATAGACTTAAAGTGCACCATTAGGTCCAATTAGCCTTTAACGCCTTTTAACAAATTTTTTCTTGTTCTAACAAATACGATATTTTTAATAAATCAGTACAGAACGGGACATAAGTTTTATCATATCACAGCTTTAATAATAATATATGGCTCCCATGTTTTCCTTGTAGTTTTTAACTATCACACTCCTTTCTATTAGGTCAAATCTGCTTTGACAAAATGCTCGCTCAAGCCTTTTGTACCAGGGCCAACATTCTTTCAAATACTTTTCCCTGTGGAAGAAGAGTCGCAAAGGAACTCTCTTCTAATATTGATGTGGATTATCTTTCGGTTTGAATTCAGGTATTTTTAAGACCATGCGTTATCTACCACACCATTAACATTCAACACTTTTTCTCCTTTGGAATCATCCTTCTTCTTTTAATCATTAACTCAAATAGTCAATAATTTCTAAAAAAAAAATAAAATATAGTTATCTTTTATGATGATCAAAAAAAATTAATTAAGGTATAAGTAACATTTTAGAGAGGTTAACAGTTATGTGACAATGTTAAAAGAAAAAGTATCATTACCTAATTAGTGAGAGCGTTATCATTAAACGAGATGACTACAAGATCACACTCTTCAAGAGTATTATAACTTATCTTTTATTATCTTTTTCTGACACTAATGAAATAGTCTCTAATAATCTCCTAAATAAAAGTAAACAACAAAATCGGCCAGACGATTCAGCGTGACGATATGGAAGTATTCACGTGCTCTAGCTCCCTCTCACGGTCAGATTTTTCAACTTCTATATACAACAATCACGTCTCTTCTCTCTCACTCTTCAACTTTCCATCAGTCTGTCCTTTTTTTTCGTAAGTTGGAAGTTAGCACCCAGATTTTTTAAATTAAACTTTTCGCTAATTAGAATGAGAAGATAACAAACTATTTAGTTAACACGCGATTATTATTGCTTTTCTAATTTGGGTGCTAGATGCTTGATGGAATAGGAAACGCGGAACTGAATTCCCTACTGGCCGACCCGAACAGACGCAAATTTAAAATATAATTATTTATATTATAAATAATTAAGATAGCGCAATTTTGATTTCGGTGCCGTTTGTGCGTTTCACGCACATCGATATACCTTTGAAATATTACTATTTCAACTTTTAAACGTCAGAAAAGGGGTTTTTCTTCTTGGGTGCTGGGTGCTAGCACCCAAAAAGTTTTTTCTAATTTTCTCAAAATTGAATGCACGCCATACGATTTACAAAGATAAGTGTTTGTGCATTTACACCACCATTCGATTGGTAAATAGATAATTAGCGAAAAGTTTAATTTTAAAAATCTCGGTGTTACTTCCAAGTACTTCTTTTTTCTAGTAGACTGTATGCAAAACAAGCGAAAGAGACAAATTCTTAAGGCAATCGACATATCATTTTTTTTACGTCTTTTTCTTTAATATGCAGTAATGAATTCGTATGGAATTTTTCGCATAATAAAATAATGAATAAGGAACAATTTAGGGGTAGACAAAATACGAAAATATTAATATTTAATTTAAGATTCAGCCGAGGCAAAAATCGCATAGCGTATTAGCTGAATATAAGGCTAGTCATTCATCCCTGCAAACTAATTTGAGAATAATGTATGAATAATAATAAATAAGAATAATAATATTATAGAAATTTTAAAATTGCAATGAATTAAAATGTTTAAAAATGGATTCACTAATTGTTAAATTTGTTTATAAGGTATAAAAGAAAAAGATAAGACGGGTTACATGAAAAATGTTTCATACAAATTAGATTTACGATGTGGTACAAAATATTTGTCGAAGATTCCGCTTCATTTCACCTTTCTATTCAAAAAAGTCGTTCACGGAATCTTAACGGAGATGTACGTACTTCCTCGGACAGAGTCACCCGTCCTGGGCGTTCCGGAATCTTACGGAAGAGTGTACGTACTCCCACGGACCGACTCACTAAGTCCTGAGTCGTTCACGGAAACTTCCGGAGAGTGTACGTACTTTCTCGACAGAGTCACCCGGTTCCTGGGGTCGTTCACCGGAATTTTACGGAAGGGTGTACGTACTCCCACGGCTGACTCAACGAGTCCTGAGTCGTTCACGGAAACTTCGGAAGAGTGTACGTATCCCACGGCTACATCAACGATCCTGAGTCGTTCACGAAACTTACGGAAGAGTGTACGTACTCCCACGGCTGACTCAACGATCCTGAGTCGTTCACGGAACTTACGGAGGAGTGTACGTACTTTCCCTCGGACAGAGTCACCCGGTCCTGGGTCGTTCACGGAATCCTTACGGAAGAGTGTACGTACTCCCACGGACCGACTCACTAAGTCCTGAGTCGTTCACGGAAACTTCCGGAGAGTGTACGTACTCCCACGGCTGACTCAACGAGTCCTGAGTCGTTCACAGGAAACTTACGGAGGAGTGTACGACTTTCTCGGACAGAGTCACCCGGTCCTGGGTCGTTCACGGAATCTTACGGAAGAGTGTACGTTAATCCCACGGACCGACTCACTAAGTCCTGAGTCGTTCACGGAAACTTCCGAAGAGTGTACCGGTACTCACACGGGCTGACTCAACGAGTTCGCTAGTCGTTCACTGGATCTTAAAAAATTACGGAGGAGTGTACTACTTTCTCGACGAGTCACCCGTTCCTGGGTCGTTCACGGAATCTTACGGAAGAGTGTACGTACTCCCACGGGCTGACATCAAGAGTCCTGAGTCGTTCACCGGAAACTTACGGAGGACTGTACGTTATTTTCGCGACAGTGTCACCCCCTCCTGAGTCGATTTCGGAATCTTACGGAAGATGTACGTACTCCACGGGCTGACTCAACGATTCCTGAGTCGTTCACGGAAACTTCCGAGAGTGACGTACCCTCACGGCTGACTCACCAAGTCCTGAGTCGTTCACGGAATCTTACGGAGAGTGTACGTACTCCCACGGGCTGACTCAACGAGTCCTGAGTATTCGTCACGGAAACGTACGAGGACTGTACGTATTTTTCCCGACCAGTGTCACCTCGTCCTGACGATTTCGGAATCTTACGGGAGTGTACGTACTCCC
>JANSJX010000594.1:0-21144 GCA_026168455.1 Theocolax elegans | reverse complement strand
TTCTGTTACAGATGTGAAAGGTGATGGCAACTGCTTATTCCGATGTATGGCACACTGTCTGTACAACGATGAAAATTTACATTCGGTTATTAGAAGTAGCATAGTAGATTATGTTACTTCAAATTGGAAAAGTGAAGCAGAATTACTAACTGCAACTTGCCAAGAAAAGATATATAATAACCCTACGGAATATAAAAAAGAAATGGGTCAAATTGGTACTTATGGTACTGATTACGAAATTAGTGTATTCGTGCGAATATATAAAGTTGCAGTGACTGTGTTTCGAAATGAAAATAATAATTTAGTGAAAGTTCAAGACTTATGTTTAGACGATTGTATCTCTAAATTAAATTTAATGTTCTTAGGTGAACAACGAAGTGGCCATTGGGTAATATTACTCAAATTAGGTAATACACCGAATAATGTAGAAAATGTATCTGCAAAAGAGGATATTGTTGCAGAAATCTTAAATAATGATGAAATTATAGAAACAACAGCTACCGAAGATAATATGTTGCCATTAGTTGTAGAAAACATTGAAAAAATAAGTAAAGTCAATGGCAATAACGATGTGAAAAATGTTGTAGAAAGTTCTATAGTTGACTCTTATTTCAATGAAGAACACACCACACCGAATAGAATAACAAAAAATAGTGAATATAAACATATAAAAAAGTCGACCAATAAGAATTTACACGAAAAACTATATTCTTTTTCGTCAGATGAGTCAAATGACTCGTACGAATTCATGAAAACGAAGAAAACATTGAAAGAAAGAAAAAATGATACGTGTAAAGAATCATCTAATTCAGAATTTTATAAGAGAAATTTGGATATAGAGAAATAAAGCAAAACTAAGCTTCAATTTCTCTATAGTTCGGGTACAATAAAGAAAATATAGAAAAATACAAAAGTATTAGTAAAATTATTATATTAACATGTTCTTACAATTCTCCAAAAGCAGCTCACAACGGCTTTACACGCGTTTTTTGTTCAATAAAATAACAATAATCGTTACAATAAAATAATAAGCGACAACTGAAGTAAATTTATAAAATGTTTGAAAGAAAAAGTTTCTATCAAGAAAAATCGTTCGAGAGAAAAATCGAGAGACATTCAGTAAATAAAAAAATTGTGTTGTTCCTACGGGAGACAACTAAAAAGTGGCGATCGTCTCTGCTATGGACAACGGACGAATCAACCACGAGACGGGCATTTTCTCCGTCCTTATATACAGAAACTGAGATTAGGGCTCGCCAGGTATGCTGGGAAAAGATAACAGGATTTTCTATAACTTGTTTCTCGATTTTTCCCTCATTTCTCCTTTTTGTTATAATAGAATAAAGTTATAAAATGTATTTATTTTATTGCTTTATTATATTACAAAAATACTCCAATTGTTGTTAAAATTGTTCAAAATAAGTCGTCTTAATTATGGCAGAGAATGTTTACAACGAAATGAACTAATATTAATTAGTGAAATGTTGTTTAAATTTAAGGAGAAATGAAGTTATATTAATGTTTAATTATTTATTAAACATTATTTGAATTGCGCTGTATTTTTGCCTAAACTTAAGTCTAGATTTTATAAACTAACGTACATCGAGATTTATACAAATGGAGTAAAAAAAAAAATCTTAGTTTATTATAATATCTGTTGCGAAAATTTATAGGTAATAAATATTATAAGTATTGTTTTTAATAGTTCACTATTGATTAATACAAACTTTTATTCGAATAATTAAAATAGCAAGTATAAATTTTATGTATAATTTATCTTTTAACTGTATAAATAATTGCAAACAACTATGTACATTAAAATAAGAGTGATTATTTATTGAAACTAAAATATTATATAACACTTACTTATATGATATTTTAGATGGGAGTTTATCTTAGGAACTCCCAAAGTAAGAGAGTACATTATTTGTTTGGGCTATCTATAATTAAACTTGTAATGCTGAGAAAATTTGTATCGATACTCTTAATCTATTTTCTTTTTGATAGAAAGGAAATAATTCAATTTTCCTGACGAATTTGTTAATGAAATAACAGAAACATGGAAATAAAGAAAACGCGTTAAATTCTCGCCAAAAAATTTTACCGGTTCATTACAAACCTTATAAATTATTAATTTAACTATTCTTATCGTATTGACTCCATATTTTTGGCAAAAGTAGCAAAAAACATAAAATTTCAATAAAATTATAATTGTATCAATTTTGATTATTTAATTATGTAAATATATTAATTTAAATAATTAAAAAAAAAACTACCGAGAGTTGAATTTGAACCCCGATCTCTCGACCGAACGCTAACGCTCTACCGCTTGAGCCGTTGTTCAATGTGAGTGGATACTATATGTCTACATATAGTCAGACCCGTCACATCACCTCCCTTTTAATTTGTGAAACATAAATGGAACGCAAATTTACAAAAGAAACTTTATCGCTTACCTTTTACCCCCCTTTAAATTTGTGTTTCATTGTTTCAATTTAAATAAACTTATACAATAATTTCCAATTTAACTTACATTATTTAAATAAATTCTAATAATCAAAATCAAAACAAATTAAATTCTTTTAAAATGCATATTCGTAATAAATGTCAATTCTTCTACAGACATACGTGGGTGACATAATTTTCCCATAATTTTTCTAAATCCTCTATAACTGTTGGTGCTTCCAAGGTCTCAATTTATGATTCACCTTTTTTTCGAAGCATTTTATTTTCTTCTCCACCTTTTCTATTTCATCATATAGAAATTTTGTTTTTTCAGCTCTTGAGGTTTGCGTGTATTTTGTTTCGGTTTTTCTTTAATTGTTTGTATATGTCTTCCTTCCACTGGTCTAGGTATTCTGACATTGTCCATTTATTTTTTCTATAAAGAATTTTCATACACTCTTCTGTATGTCTATACCATTTTACTCTTTTATCTTGCTTCTCTTTATTTGAGGTTTGCGTAGCTGCCTCACAGAAGGCGATCACACCCGTAACTTGAGCAAAATCTGGCATTTGTCCTCGCAGTATAGAAATTTTACAACCACTGAAATGAGTTTGACGTTCACCCCGTATTTATACCCTGTTGTATGATTGACTGTATGTTTTGTTTTCATTTTACTTTAAATTCGCAACTCCTATATTTTCTACACAAATACATCAACATGTTTTGATTTTATTTTGCTATTCCTAACTTTATCTTATAATAATTCATAATAAACTCTTGTATTCTATTTTTAATTATTTTTAATTAGAAATTTAGTGCATAACTTTATTGTACATTATTTTTATTTAATTCATTTTAATTTCGGTTTCCGTATAATATGGTTTTAAATTATTTAAATGAAATGTTCCTCTTTCTGTTTGCATTTTTTCATCAAATAATAAGTATGTATCTGTTCCAAATTATCTATTATCCTATATGGACCCTCGCATAAATACATAAATTTTGCCATACGCTTTTCATTTGCATTTGATACATTTAGTGCTTTAATTAAAACTAAATCATTAATATTAAATGTATAATGTTTGTTTTTTACATTTTTGTTATTCGCTATTTCTGTTACAAATTTGTGCATTTTATTCCTCGCTTTATTAATTTTTTCATTATATCTAATATTTATATTTAATGGCTTATTTTTTAAACAATTGTTCCAAATCTATCACTTTGTACCGGGAATTGTAACTCTACCGGTGGGTATCCTGTTGTTTCGTGATGTGTATTATTTAAGACTTTTTGTACAAATTTAATTTCACTCGCCCATCCAGTATGTTTTTCAAGTATGGTTCATATATTCTGCTTATCTCCCTATGTGATCTTTCCCTAACATTTGATTGTGGGTGACGAATACTTGAAAATATCTATTTTATGCCTTGTTTCTTTAAATAATCTTCCCAATATTACTAGGTAACTTGCGTCCCATGATCCGATATTATCGCTTTTGGTTTACCTATTCATTTATATATTTATTTATTTTATTATAGCTGAAATAGTATCGCTTTCTCAATGGGATATAATACAACAAATTTACTGAAAACATCCATTGTAGATAAAATATAACAAACTCCATTAGTTGATGGTATTAATGGTCCATAAAAATCAATAGATAATAAATCACCGGGTTTTTCAATTAAAATTGGTTGTACTATTTCCTTATATGATATAATTAAACATTTACTTCTCTGGCACAAATCGCAAGTTTTAATATTTCACTACATAGTTTCCGCAATTTAGGAAAATAAAAATATTCCAAAATCATTAAATATATTTTTCTCGGATCAACATGTCAATAATAAACATGTAAATTTGTAATTAATTTTTTTTATAATACTTTCTGGTATTACTATTTTATTTTCCATGTGTTATTTTACATACATACTTATTTATGATTTTAAATCTACTGAAATTCTCATTCTGTCTATTTATTTAAAATCATTAGGCAAAATTCATCTTCATTTTGTAATTTTACTAATTCTTCAAATTTTGAATCAATTCTTTATCAATTGAATGCTTCATTATTACAGCTATAATAATTTCAGTATTTTTAATTTCAAACTGTCCATTTTCATTTATGCGATTTAAATAATCTGCAGCTACATTTTTCACACCCGGTAGATATTCTAACTTAAAATCAATATCTTGGATCGATAAATCCATCTAGTTAATCTAGAATTACCAAAACGACTTTGCTGCAAAAAACTTAATGCTTCATGGTCAGTTCTTATAATTAAATCTTTTGTTCCTCTTAAAAATATATCTAATTTATGAATAGACCATACAATTGCAAGTAATTCTTTCTCCGTTGTAAAATAATTTTTTCATAAGCCTTTAACGTTCGACTTATAAAGGTAACAATTCTTTCTTTGCCATATTCATCAATTTGAGAAAGAATACCAGCAATTGCTACGTCACTTGCATCTGTTGTTAAAATAAACGGTTTATTTATAATAGCAAATTTTTAAGATTATATTTTCAATAAATAAATTTTTTATCTTATTGAAAGCTTCAAAATGTCTTTCTCCCAAACAAATTTAACATCTTTTTTTAATAAATTTAATAGCGGTACCGTTTCTTGGGCATAATTCTTTGCAAATTTCGAATAAAAATAGATAAATCCCAAAAAACCTTGCAATTCGCGAACATTTCGCGGTATTTTAAAATTTTTTATATCTTAATTTTCTCTGGATCTGGTTTGATCCCTTTACTAGTAACAATATTACCCAAAAATTCAATTTCTTTTTGGACAAAATTCGATTTCTTAAAATTTAATCTCAAATTAGCTTTATTCAATCTATGGAATAATATTTGTAAATGTACTAAATGATCCTCAAATGATTTTGAAAAAACTAATAAATTATCTACAAACGTTAATAAAAAATCATCTAAACCCATTATTATTTTATTTAAACCACGCAAAAGTGCTGCACTACTAATTTTTATTCCAAAAGGAACTACATTATATTCATATACATGATTATCCCAAATAAAAGCGGTATATTTTTTACTCTCTTCCATTAAAGGAATTTGCAAAAAACTAGACGTCATATCAAAACTAGACATCCACGTATGATTTTTGCATCTTGTTAATACTTGCTCTATTCCCGGTGGTGATTCATAATCGTTTTTTCAAATTTAAATTTAAATTTCTCGCATCTAAACAAATTCTTATAGACCCATCTTTTTTAGCTACAATTACACATGGATTTATAAAATTGCTATTAGATCTGCGTATAATTCTTTGTTCTAACATTCTATCTACTTCAATTTTACTTTATCTCGGTATTTATTTGAATAGGATACGGTTGTTTATAATATTCATAATTATTTTTTAATATTAATTTATACTTGAAATCTTGTAATAAAC
This sequence comes from Theocolax elegans, assembly GCA_026168455.1. NCBI lineage: Eukaryota > Metazoa > Arthropoda > Insecta > Hymenoptera > Cerocephalidae > Theocolax > Theocolax elegans. The sequence continues at coordinate 15,280 of JANSJX010000594.1, read as the reverse complement.
CTGGACTATTTTGAAATACGTGACGACATTCCTTCAAAACATTTATTAATTTTAATTTTGTACATTATTTATTTGTTTACACGTTGTAATTTTATCGTTTATTTGGACGTCGGTAATATCAATCTCTTGTTGAACATTTTCCCATTTTAACGTATTATTTACTATATTCTCATTGTTTAAAGAATTATAATTTTTATTCAATTTAATACTCTCTTTAGTATTACAATTGCTATTTTCATATTCATTATCAAATTCAATAGTAATGATTTATATTCATTTTTATTATTAATTTAAAATTATAATAAATGTTTCCTTTTTTATCCTCACTTTCAAAATTGATCTGTTCATGTTCAGTATTTATACACATTTTAAGTTTTCTTTGTGAATCATACCCTATTATGCAATATTTTACTAATTTATGTATGATTAAAAATATTAATTTAGTTTTATATTATTTATATCAACGTTTACCATAACTTGTTTGCTGATACGCGTAGATTTGGATCCCTTTTATTATTTTTTCCCGAAATTGGTAAAGTAGGTATTTTTTCCAACATTTTAATATTTTTAATATAAAATTCCTCCGAAATACAAGTTATTTCGCTATTTACTTATTTATTTATTTTACTTATTTAGTTATTTACTTCGCTACCAGTATCAATTAAAGCATCTACTTCAATATTTTCTAATTTGATTCTTATTTCAGGACAAGAAATAGAGTGATTATCCATTATTTCAAAATTATTATCTTTAGGATCAATATCAAATATCAATTTCAAAATGGTTATATAGAAGTAAATTATAATATGAGGCCTGCGATGGTTCGGTCGGTAGGGCGTCGAGCTCGTGATCTGGAGGTCCCAGGTTCGATTCCCGACCCCGGCTGATTGATACAAGCACCACTGGGGAATATATTTTCAACAAGTGCTTTCTTCACCAAGACATCGTATGACCTCCGTCGCTGATTAGCACCGGTTTGGGAGCATAAAAAGAGCGACGTTAAAATAATAAAAAAAAAAAAATATATATCAATTCCTTCCTAGGATCCTTATATATTGTATTTATTTGTATATATTCATTTATTTCAATTATTTTTTCTTTATTTTTATATAATTTATTTTCGATTATCTCATCGACTTTTACAATTTCATTAATTTTTTATTTTCCCACAGTTGTATTTTCATTTACTTTATTTGGGATTTCCGAGTTAGAAAATACAACTATATCTAGTTTTCCCGACTACACGTTCGATTCATGTTTTCATCATTTAAATTATGAATATCAGCTATAACTTCAATATTATCACAATTTTTATCTTCTCGTTCAGACAATTTTTTATTTTCCCGTATTTGTTTATCAAATGTTTTTTGCTTTGTTTTACCTGTATTGAATTAACTAAAGGTGTGCTATTCCTATGATAATTATCTCAATACATTTTATTTAGGTATATTAAACTCTTTGGATTTTCTTTTTGCTCAATTTGACTTATTGTTGGTTTACTACTATAATTTTTATATGATTCTTGTAGATTCTGTGTATGACTTTCATATTGATTCAATCCTTTATCATATTTTCTATTCTTATCAAAATCAAAATCAAAATCTGCTAAAATTTTTATAGTTCAGGCGCTACCTAGGGTCCTGTAGCATCTACTATGTCCATGACTGCAACAAGCTAATTCGATGTATTTTTGTGTGCTGAATACGAATTTTTTGGGTGGAATGTCGAAAAATGGTCAGAAAATTAGTTATTAACAATTTATTGCAAAAAAAAAAAATTTGATTTTTCTTAGCGGAAAAAATTTTTTAAAAGTTTTTTAGTTTTTGCAAATAAAAATTTGTACATTGTATATAGACAAATGACAAAGATTGAAATAAATATATATATTACGCTTTTAATAATAAATAAGCGTTGAAAATCAAGTTTATAAAAGTTTCTAAAGAATACTTATAACCCTGATATCTTTAATAACCTTAATACCCTAAGAACTTTTGTTTTTAGTTCTAATGTTTATTATTAATAGTATTATTATTATTATTATTATTATTATTATTATTTTTTTTTTGGAGTCTGTGGTAATGATATTTTACGCACAACCGGCAAACTATCCACCCCCTCGCAAGAGCAGACAGTCCACCGAGTGTGGGACTCAGTAGGAGCAAACTACTAATACCCACTAAACCCACATATCCCTGTTACTCACACCAGCCCGGAACTGTTATTCACATTACTTCAGACTGGGCGGCTGTCCTTGCGTGTCCAAAATACACATTCTTTCTTTTACTCGTTCATTCTCGAATCACATTCGCTCAATCTGTCAGACATCCATCTGCTTTTTTGCTCCGCAGTACATTCATAACGTAATTTGCGATCAGGCGCCAGTTGTCCGCGTTCGTCGTCATAAGTCTCGTCACGTTTTCCGGCGTGATCGCTTCTATGTCCATTTCAAATTGTTGACGTATATCTGTCCAGCGCCTGCAGGCGAAGAACGTATGTTTAGCGTCATCATAGACCCATCCGCAGTACTTACATTCAGGTGAAGCAAGTCTGCCCATCTTGTGTAGATAGCCGCGGAAGTATCCGTGTCCAGAGAAAAATTGGGTGAGATAGAAGTCTACCTCACTGTGCTTTCTCCCCTTCCACGGAGTAACCGCAGGGATAAGTCTGCGTGTCCATCGCGCCTGGTGGGTATTTGTCCACCGTGTTTGCCAGAGTTCCATTGTTTTCGTACGTTCGTCTGTCGCAGCGTCGACCCGTCCTGTGTCTGCGCTTCGATCGTGTATGCGCTTTCGTTCCGTCGCGAGTAGGTCGATCGGAATTACGCCCGCGATAACAAGAACGGCGTTTTCGGACACCGTTCTGTACGCGCACGCCATTCTTAACGCGCCCACGCGCTGTACGCTAGTCATCGCTCTCGCCCGTTTCTTAACGTGTAACGCGTCCGCCCAGATTTCCGCTCCATATAGCATGATCGAGTGGGTAACGCTCATTAGTGGTCGTCGAATGCTCGGTCTCGGTCCATTCGTATTAGCCATGAGTCTGCTCAAGGCTTTTGTCTTTTCTTCTGCCTTTTAGTTACCGTGCGTATGTGAGGCCAGAAACTCAGTTTTGTATCCAAAGTAACCCCTAGATACTTAACCTCGTCACGCACCACCACGCATTCGCGTCCGACTGTCAACGGTATCCCCGTGTCGATTCTTCGTCTAGTTAGAAGCATAAGTTCTGTCTTTTGTAACGCGATTTGCAGTCCGTGGTCTTTCATCCATTCAGTCACCCGCCGCATAACCTGGTTCAGCTTTAGCTGAATCAGGTGTGTGTCACGGGCCACGATAATGGCCGCAACGTCATCAGCGTAAGCGACGAAGGATGTGTCCGTCGGCATCTCCATTCGGAGAAGACTGTCATACAGTACGTTCCAGAAGTCTGGCCCCAGAATGGATCCCTAGCGAATCCTGCAGTTATTCGTCTGTCTTTTCGTCCGTCAGTGGTCTCGTACGTGAGACGTCGGTCCCTCAGGTAGTCCTTACAACCCGGAGAAGATAGTCGGGCACCCGGAATGCTGTTTCCAGCGCTTCCAAGATATCCACCCACCTCGCCGAATTGAAGGCGTTCCTAACGTCCAACGTAGCCAGTAAGACCAGAGGCCTGGTAGCGTGGCACCTGGTGTTATGCTTGTCGAAAATGGTTTTCACAAAGGTTATCGCTCCGATGGTTGAGCGCCCTTTTCGAAACCCGTGCTGTCGATCTGATAAGTCTCCTGCGTCCTTTATCGACTGTAGAAGCCTTGGTCTAAGCAATAATTCGTACAGACTTCCGGTCGTGTTAAGTAGGCTAGTGGCCTGTAGGATGACGGATTCTCAGGGTCCCCCTTATTTTTACTAATGAGAACCAATTGAGCCGTCTTCCAATGTCTGCTGAAAACGCCCTCCACCAGGCACCCGTTGAATGTATCGAGGAGCACCGACGGCCGTCGCAAAACGACGAAACGTAAGATTTCCGGCAGCACACCGTCAGGGCCCGGTGCCTTGTTAGGTTTCAACGAGTTTGCAGCTCTGACGAGCTCCGCACTCGTGAATAGAGGGCATTTTCCGTTTGTACATTCAACGGTTTCCTCCCTCTTCACGGGATGAGTTGGAAAGAGACCGTCGACGATCTTGTCCCATCGTCTCTGCGTCCTTAGTTATCGGCGGAACCCGTCTCCCCAGTTGGTGAGTCACGATCTTGTAACCCGCGCCCCAGGGATCCGAGTCCACCTCGTCCGTCAGTCTTTGCCAGCACTCTTTTTTGCTGTTATTTATGGCGTACCGCAAACGCCTCCTACTCTGTCTGTATTCTTCGGAGAGAATTAGTGTGGTTTGTCGGTCGCGAGCCCGTTGGGCCTTCCGTCTAAGTGCTAGGCAACTACGTCGTATGTCCGCGATCTCGGCTGTCCACCAGTATGTCTCTCGTTTGTTGCGTGCGTAACGTTTCAGCGGCATAGAGGCTTCACACAATTGTTGATAAAACTGGGTTGTTTCCCCGACAAGCGCTTCAGCCCTGTCGCGATTAGTCATTACGCGAGGTTCCACCTGTGACAGTGGTTCCCCGCGCGTCATTTGTCTGTCGAGTTTGTCTAAGTCTATCCGTTTCACGTCCTAACAAGGGGGACGAGTTACCCGAGTACTGCTCGTACGCGATTCGTCTATAAGGCCGAAGGAGATGTACTGGTGATCGCTGGCTGTGTAGTCTTCGATCACTCTCCATGCCCTCAGTCTTTGTGTCATCCTGTCCGAAACAAGGGTCACATCGGGCACAGAGTCCCCGAAGCCGGGTCGTCTGTACGTCGGCGTGTTTCCCTCATTTGCCACTGTCAGTTCAAGCCTTGCGGCCATCTCCAACAGTACTCGTCCACGTTTGTTTGTCTCGGGCATTCCCCACTCGACCGCGCGCGCATTGAAGTCGCCCGCCACGATTTTGTAGCCGGGGATGTCTCTGACGGCGTCTTCGAGACTTTCCAGCTTCTCCGCGTATTCGAGAGCGCTATAATTCGGGCTAAGGTAGACGCTAACGTAAGTGACATTGCCCACCGTTGCCTAAACGTAGCTCTCCCCGGATCCGCGTTTCCCGTTCCCCGCGCATCCATAATGCCGCTGTACTCGTGCTGCTGGCGAGCCAGTTCGGCGGTGTTAAATCCCGGTACTGTTCGCTGATGACGAGGATGTTTGCGTCCAGCTCCGCCGTAATTTGAGGGAGCAGCGCATGTGCTACGCTACTCCGTTTCATATTGCATTAGAGAACAGTTACCGGCATTTTATTGTCTTGGTCTTCGTCGCCGTCAGTGCTGCCTTAAATGCTGCACACGCGCCTGAACCAGCGACGTGTGTGAGGCACTTGTTATCCTTCTTAGGACAGAGGAAGCACTCAGATGTGTTTTTGCACGTATGTGCATCGTGCCCCTCTCGGCCACATCGCCAGCAGCACCGGTGTCTGTCCGGTCCTTTACAGTCTTTTTTTATATGCCCATACCCGAGGCATTTATGACACCTAGGTATGCGAAGCCTAGGTCTCACACGGCAATTGACCCATCCGATTTTGATTCTTCCTTTTTTGAGGATCGTGTACGCGTCTCTCGCGTCGAAATCGCATACCGCAAGGGCCGAGCCTCGGGCGTTAGACCCAAAGACGTGCACCCTTCTTTCTGCGCTTTCTCCGAGTTCGCGGTTGATAGCGTCCTTAACGTCTTTTTCAGTCGTGACACTGTCCAGGTCGAGAAACTCCAGCGTTATCGTAGCTGTCAGGTCCTTTACTTGGGCTTTTTCTCCGAAGGCGACCTGCAAGGTCTCCTTGAAAATCTTGCCGCGTCTCCTGTTTGCCGAGTCGCAAAAACCTCACCCTGCTTTGTTTTTCGTATCTGTCGTGCGTCCGTCTTGGTCTTCGTAGGATCCACCTTCAGACGTATGGTCTGTAACACATCCTCATACGTCTGCCCCTCCGCCGGTTTGATCAAATCGTGCTTCTGCTCTATGTGAGCTTTGGCCGATCTGACTGCCGGTTTTGGTGAGCGGTGGATTGCCCAGGTAGTAGTCCGTCCGTCCGTGTAGTAGCCGATGCCGTCCTTTTTTTTTCTTTTTTTGGACGACTGTCGACCAAGTCTCTGTCTGGGGTACTTCTTGCATTTCCGCGACATTCTTTCTGGTATGAGGGTTTGTTTTTCCCTTTTCGTTCTGTTTTTGCTGAGGTGTGGACTGCTCATACATACGTCGTTGATGTTCGTTGTCGACTTGCGGAGCAATTTCATTCGCTGCAATTCATACAACGCGACTTCGACCGATTCATTTATCTCTCTCATTCCGCCTGTTATGACGAGACTAACATTCTTTTGGACGTTTGTTCTCTCGGTCATTCTAGCTAGGCTGCTGCGTCTGTTGAGCAATTGTTCATACAGTTTGCTCACTGCAGCCTGCCAACTAGTTGGCGACCCTCCGATGTGTCGTGCGAGTTTTCCTGAAGCAGTTACCGCCACGCCAGCCAGGTTACCTACCGGCGTGATGGGGGAGCTGGGAAGCCCCCATGACTCTCCTGAGTCGGATGGCGCAGGCAGCACTCAGGTACCTGCAATTGTAATTGAACTTGTCATTTTATTTTCTTTATTTATCCCCATCCCCCCTATGTGTGTGTTTGTGTAAAGTGGTCAAATAGTCTCCAGGCGGTGGCTTGCACGATCCGTCCTGAGCTGTCCCGATAACTTAGCTCCCCTACAGTCCGGTGGCATCGACCGTTCCTCCCCCACGACTCGCAGCAAGATCCCACCCGATCGCCAGTCGGCATTACTACGAGAAGCGAGATTTGCGCCGTTTCCGTCGTTTATCACTGCAAAGGGCAGCCTCCCATGCTGGCTTAGCCGGGTTCGGGCCCAAGAACTAGTGGCGGCCCAGGAGTGCAATACTGGTGTTAACGGCAGCACCCTCCAGAGTGAACGAGCCTGCAGCTACGAGAAAGCTCCCTGTTGATCGCTCCGCCACCCAGCTGATAACACCTGCTATGTCTCCGCTCTCTCTAGCATAGAACCCAGTGCAGTCATGCCACGCTCGGATCACATCCGTTTATAGGGTTCTCCCCATTCACACAGGTCGGTCTCGTTTATAGAGCCGCCTTTCAATTATATCCTGCTTGGAAAATGCCCGTTTATAGAGCTCCCTACTGCACATGGACTCAGCTAGATCGAGCGGAAGTGTATGTGTGTTTGGTGTATGAGTAGGTGTAAAAACAACAACTTACCACTATCAGCTGCGTTTGTATCCCACTGTCCGCGGTCGCATGTTCAGTATATTAGCGACTGACCAGAGAGACTGGTTATAATCTCCTATGACCACTACTCTCTCTGGCCGTTCCACTATCCGCAACATGTGGACGCGGCCGGTAGCATGGAAAAGTGCTCTACTCTCCAAAAGGGAGGTTCCCGAAATTATTATTATTATTATTATTATTATTATTATTATTATCATCATCATTATTATTAATAGTAACAAAAGTAATAATAGTAAAAATAATTTAACAGTTAAATTGCATTTTAGTTTTTACTGATTTTAAAATTACTACAACACTTTCTATCGTAGTTGAATATTCATTATTTAGTATTATAATTCTAAATTATAATTATAATACAATTATAATATAGTTTATTTATTTATTGAATATTATATTAAAATTGAATAAAAATTAAAAAATTAAGAAACATTGTTTTCGAACGTATAGAAGGGGATGTCGGGCCCAAAAATGGTCATTTTGTACTTTTTTTATAAACAAATGAATTAAGTTTTTAATAAACGCCGAACGTCATGCCCTTAGGTATGTTTTAGATAATATACCCAAATTTTTCCAGATTTTTAAATCCATAATTTGATCACGATGTTTGGGTTGAAAGATGATGCCTTTTTAGATCAATAATTACCGACTAAACATTGTTTATTCAATTATTATTTAATAAATGCTTTTTCATTAAAAATTAAAACGTCAAACTCTTCCTTATGTTTTCAGCTATCCGTATGAATTTTTTCAGAATTTTAATGCAATATTTTAGATATAATGATTCCTGTAATTTAGGTCCGACATCCCGTTTTCAAAAATTCGCGTCAGAAATAGATGCGCATGCGCAACTCGCTACACTCATTTGTTTTAATTATTGTTAATATGTATGTTACTACTTATTATAATAATAATTATTATTATTACATCTTACAAAAAAATATTCAGCAATATAGAATTATGTTAGTAAATGATAGCTAAATTAATTTTAATTACAGATTGTTCTCAAACGCAAGTTGAACAATATATTCAAATGGCTGAAGAATATTTAGTTAACGTTCTTAAGAAAAACTCAAAATGTAAAAATTTCGATGATTTAAGGTTCTGGTATTACCATCACACAAATGTATGATAGTAGAAGATTTACCACCCACAAGTAAATCAATAAAATTACATATTCTGAGAGCTTTCTATGTAGTATATAATCAAATAAGCTAATTAGACTCTTCAGCTATTCAAATTGATTCTAAAGAATTTGGCTATATTGAAGAAGATGATTTAATTTTACCGCAGAAGGTGAACATCTTACTACCTCCTTCATCGGAACTTATTCCGAATTGCACGTGCAAGATTTGTAAAAGACTAACGTGTGTTTATGTCGCAAATGAAGTACCTTGTTGTACTTTTTGTTTTTGTCATAGAGAGAATACTTGCCGAAATGTGTACAATATAAAGTAATAATATATAATTTAATAGTTTATATTTATACGACAATTTTTGTTTATAGATTTTAAGTTTGTAATAAAATATAAATAAAATATAACTGTGCTTGAAATTTGAATTTTCTTGTAAAAATGCTAAGCAACGATGATTTAATAAAATCCAAATAACGATTTTAAAGGGTTAAACCCAGGTTGTAATGAAATTAACAACCAATTTGATTTTAAAAGTGTACGACGTTTCGTCTGCCAGGTTTTGCAGACCTCTTCAAGTACAAACAAATGTCAAACAGTTAGCACTGCCATCCATTCCACTGTCTTCCATTACTCGTAGATGAGTAGAGTCAAGTCACTTGACATTTATTTGTACTTGAAGAGATCTGTAAAACCTGGCAGACGAAACGTCGTACAACTTTTAAAATCAAATTGGTTGTTAATTTCATTACAACCTGGGTTTAACCCTTTAAAAACGTTATTTTGGATTTTATCATGACCATGAAGGGTGTACATTCTAAAAAAAAAATGATTTAATAAATATGGTAAGCTGTAAAACAAAAATATATTTTAGATTATGATAGTAATAATAATAATCATGATGATGTTGATGATAAACAGCAATAATAATCAAACAAACAGTTTTAAGGTATTAAAAATCAAAGTTTTTTAAAAACTCTCATAAACTTGATTTTTAACGTTTATATATTATTAAAAGCGTATTCCGGTCCTGTGTATCTCTCCATAGCGAGGGGTGGGGGTAATGCTGGGGTGGGGGTAATAGGTGGGGATCATGCTGGAGGGGGGTAATAGAGGGGACCATGGTGGAGGGGGGTTAGAATTAGGGGGTAATAATGGGGGGTAATGGTGGTTCCAGTTAAGGTAGGGGGTAATGACGGTGGGAGAGATGACGGATGGGGCGGGCAATGATACATTGCTGCGGAAGAGGAGAAGGGGTAGACCATGATGCAGTACTGTAGGAGGGAAGGGGGGGGTGAGACCGGAAGATGTGAATTCTACGATGTTGGTTGCGGGGCGTAGTAATACCTACTGAGCTATTCCGTCGACCGATCGCCGTATGAAGGGGAAATGGTAGGAGACAGAGAGGAAGCGGTGGGAGAAATCTTAACTGAACTCGCGAACAGATGTACGAATACTGGAACTCGGTTGACGATTAATTCAGAGAATGGGAGGTGACAAATATTGTTGTGCCTCAGAATACGACTTGACTTTGCAAATTCCGGACACATGGGTGTCTCGGGTGTTCGCTATGAGGAATTCGCGAGCTCACGTTACGTTCTCTTCAATCTTTACGTTCTCTTAACTAAATTTACACAACGCACTTAATTCTTGGCTATTGTTAAATTTTATTTTGATTATCGAGTGAATATAATGTTATTGCTACAGAGAAGGAATTGGTGGATAAAAGGTTTATTTAAAAAAGTACATTATCATTATGAATAAATTTTTGTTTATTATGAAAGAAGAAATGTTTATAATTTTTAATACATATGTTTTAGCGGTATTAACAACTTTTCATGTATCGTGTTAACGCTTTTACAATCGTACATAAGTACGTAACATAAATTGATTTTTATCAATTTTCACACACCACTCATACAGAAAGTTAAAACAACATTATAATAATGACATCTTTGCGCGACAACTTTGCAAACACCTGACAACACAACCACCACTTCCAATGAAATTTTTATCTGTGTTTATCTTGCGCTGTACATACCGTCTTACAAGAGCGTCATTTTTTTGCAACTCATCGGAAAAGTTTCGATAAATTTGACGAAACCTAATCCTTGAGTCATGTAGTACAGAACATAATGCTGTACTGACCACACACATCGGAGGATGCGCTGAACTTTATTGCAACGAAGTTGTTTACATTTTTTTCGCAATCTATTGATATGATCTGGAACGAGTGGTGGTTGTCCAAAACTATCGAAATAATACCATTACATGATTTATCGACGTATACAGCAACCCAATGCATACCAGATTTTGTATGATCATCCGTGTTTAGCACGAACGCTGTCGGTTTCATTCACACTCGGGCTGTCTGATCGGCTGGAAATACACCTACAGTATGCAAACGGATTTTCGACAAATTCTTGAGTATTTGTAGACTGTCCATGATGAATTTCATTGTAGTGTTAAAAGTCTTTGGTGATATGTGATGGGTCAACCACGATTTTAATCTATACGCGTTATTTAAAGCACAACGATAATTTTTGAAACAAGTTTTGACAGCGTGATGCATACAATATACGTCGGATGATAATTTATTGAAAGGTGGACAATTTTGATCATACTCAAGGTTTAAAATTTGACGATGAACAATTTTTTGTAGTACCAACCACTTATCGTTACCTCTAACATATATTTTCCGCACACTTTTCATAAGTTCCCGTAAAATCTTTTAACTGTCTTGAAAGTCACCCTCGCCGTCAAAGTAGTCCAGTCCGTCATGATATTGATTTAACCAGCTATTCTGTTTTCGTATGTCTTCGTCGAGATGCTCCAGTGCGACTGTTGGTGTCACCACCCAGTGACTGGTAAATTCACTGTCAACAGCGACAATAGCAATTTCTTTCGGTATGTATTTTTGCTTACTATCTTTAAGGAACTGAATATCAACAATTACATCCATGTTGTAATACAAATCTTGTCAAACACAAAGTACGATCCAGACTGACTGTCTAAGACTTTTTAAACCGGTGTATAAACGTATAGTACAGATAGTAACACAAGGTGGCGACCTCTATCAATTAAGTTTATTAACTGCTGAAATCGACAATGACTTGACGAGACGCATCAATTTCCAAAATATTATCGTACTCTGCATATACAATACAATTGACCGGTTCAACTAGAGTATCACTAAAACGTACATCTAATCTAACACTACCGTGTTTAATCAAATTCCAGTGACTGCAATCGTTTGCCGATAAATCGGTAGTCAAATCAAATACGAATAAGCAGTACGCGTGTGGGTAGGACTCACGTGTTATTTGATTACCTTCATTGAGAAAATGTACACCCGTACCGGAAAATAAAGTATGATACGCGTCTACGTATAGATTTCTATTTTTGAAATCAGGCTGGAGTGGTTTTGAAGGTACTTGTATCCCACCCACGTACAAGTACAGGAAGTTATATTAAAATGTTCAAAATTGAAAGGGTTGAGTTTTCGATCACCATTAAAAGCTTTATTATTTATAAAACCGATAATTATTCTCTTTGGTAGCTGACCCAATATGATATTATCCAATGTTTCACCGTGTATACCGCTATGAATGGTGACAGCTTTGACTTCTACTCGTGTTAACGGATATTTAGCCGTTGTTATCGAGAGCGATTGAGCATGTGCTAACAATATACTTGGACTGATTTTAACCCGTTGCATTAGAAGGTTTGCCTCCTCTATGTGTAGTGAAAAGTAATCGGTCGGATCCATTAACAAAAATTATCGCGAGATTTTACCAAACCTACTCTAACTTCCACACCATTAATTAGAAGTTTGTCTTGATTAAACACATCTGTATGGAGATGTCCAATTAGGCCAACAGGCTTTTCGATAGATAAACATTTCCATCTCTCCACAAGTCCTTTATTTGCGTCTGCTGTATCGTTCATATGACCAGCAGTATCGTCACACTACAAGACGTCGATAAATGTGAAGATTTAGCAGCTCGTCCGTAATTTAATAACGTTTCGATGTATGCTCTGTAAGCATAGGCATTGGTAGGTGGTGACACGGGTTTTTGATTGAAAAAAACATTTACTTGATTAAAGAGTGAATGCATTAAATTGTTAACTGGTCCTACTCTACATGATAAATGTCTAAAAGCCGTTCGATTTTCTTCCGCTACATCATCTTCTGTCATATTGAACCCAATGCGAGCCGTCAATTGTAGTCTGTGTTGGCGGAATGTCAAATAACAATAACTCTGACTTTAAACATTCACACGAATGAGTGTGTAGAAAGGCCATCTTTAACTGTCAAAATATCTCTAGTCGATCTTTTCATTCTACTACCTCTCTTCTTTTTGATTTTAGAAGTTGTTTGTTTCCTTCGCTTTGTTACACCTCGCTTCCCTGTAGCACTTTTCACCTTACGTTTTTTCTTACTACTTCTTTTTTTCTGCCACTATATGTTGGATAGGTGCACCAAGCAATTGCAACTGAGCATGATTTCCATAGCGGGACATTATATACTCCGACCCCTCCATCAATTTGTCCAATTTTTCTCAACCTTACTCTTCAAAACTTGACCAGATTCCTTCACACGATTACGAAAAGATTCTTTGATGGGTGTGTTATGCGTCGCAACATCTGACACGATATTGAATCCCGTACGAACAGCCTCTCTACCCACGGCTTTTGCTCCTCGACTGAGGAGCGGTAGTACACGACGAAATACGCCTGCTAGGAAGGAACCAATACCACCATGCCCTCTTGGTAGGGAGAACCGATGTAAATGTGCCCAACTCCTCCGGTGTAATGGACCTCCTCCGCCTCCTCGATATCCATTACCGATTTGATTATTGAAGTAATCCTCGTAATTCATTTCTAGTCAATTGGCCGCATTGATCTCTTATAGCTATTTCGATTGTCTGAAATGAGCTGAATAACAGGGGTATGTACATTGGTGGTAAGAAACTTTTGATTTCTGGTAGTACCGTATTCGTAATTATCGCTATCATAGAAACAGCTCTTAATAATCGCGATTGGACATCTCCCGTTACATATGGTTCACAGATGTCGCTGTAAATCATAAACATGGATGGTAAACCGTTAGATAGGCGAGCTGGTCTATTACCCTCAAATGAGTATTGATCACCCACAAAGACAATTTGTCTACCTTTTTCAAACCTCAGAATTTTTATGTACTTTGTCCGATAAACAAGTTCATGACTAAACTGAGAACAAGTACTCTCTGTACCTCTGGTGCGTAAAATTTCAGTACCTTTTTTTGTACCTCAAACGAAGCTGTATTGAGATCCTTGCGGACTCTACTCAATTCCTCTGCGTAAAAGCAACCATCTATGTCTTCTTCCGAAATATCTTGCAAAAAATAGGACTGGTGGTTGTCGTGTGGTGTTGAAATTCGAACTATTTTAAAAATCTCTACAGTCCATCCACTCTCGTAACCTTTGTCAAAGACAGTTCTGGCACGACTGACGTGCACTAACTCACCGACTTGAATGTGGGCCTTCGATTCGATGCGCCATTTCCATATCGTTGTTGTAAATTTTCCCGCGCTTTATTTACATTATACATTATTATTTACATTATATAAGGTTATGGATGCTGGTGTCATTTTTGTCGCAGAATGTTTACTCTGATTATAACCATGTACAATATTCTGTAAAACATGGATGTATCTTCGTGTATTTTTGTAAGTGAAGTAGCGCCAAACTCGCTCCTTGATTGTCCGTATCAATCTTTCTGCAATAGCAGCCTTTGTATCTGGACTTCGTGCTACTCTGTGAACAATATCGTTGGCGTGTAAAACTTGTTGCATTTCGTGTCCGATAATTCTTTTCCCTTATCCGTTCGTAAGCAAATTGGTTTACGTCCGTTACTTCTCGAAATATGTAGGAAAAGGCGTTTGCCAGTTTTCTTGGAAGACTTTTCCTTTATTGGTTCCAACCAACTATACTTACTCAAAACACAAACAACAATCAAAATGTAGCTGTAGCCATCGTTGTAGGTTTTTTAAAGATCTTAAATCCATTAAATCAGCCTCCCAGACGTCAACCAAGTTACGTACATTATAACTACGACGTGGGAATCGCAGTCTAACTGTACGATGTAAATTATAAGCATCTTGACTCTCGAGCCATTCGGTAACACTTTTGCGATTGACTTTGTTTTTTTTTGTACGGGCGGCGTGGAACAGTTTATTAATGCTAGTATAAGCTTTTTTTTTAAATAATGTTGCGATGATTAGGGTCAAACAGTAAAAAACACAAATTTTTACTTTTTTGTACAACGTTTCGTCTGCTTAGTTGAAGACCTCTTCAGGTACTGAAATATTTATTGAACACAATCTATATAAATTATAACAATACATCAATATAGACAATTATAGACAACCGTTATATACCTATGACACTGATCGAACGAAAACAATTAATACTGCTCAAGGAGCTAAGTCGAATAACAAGAACAAATGGAAAGCACCTCTATTTATATCAAAACAAATTGTGAATGTGTAAATAATACATCGATTATTTTATCTACATACATAGGTCGAAGTTAAATCAAACCATTATATTTGTATATTGTCGGTGTAGAAATGTGTATCTTCTTTTATATTTAAAGTACCGTTATAATAATTAATATATAACATTTCTGAAATTAACGTTTTTTATAACAAGGTTCATAGTCTAATATTTTTACATTAGTCCAATTAAATTCATGATCTTTATTATTTGCAATATGTGCAGTAACAACTGCATCCGTAAAGTTATAACATTATCTAATTTTTTGCACATTACCGGACAAACATTTATATTGTATTTTTTTAACATTTTTGAACATTT
>JANSJX010000593.1:0-21147 GCA_026168455.1 Theocolax elegans | reverse complement strand
CATTTTCCACCCCGATTACACTGGGTAGGAAAAAAGACGGCCAGCGAGGAAGAACGTGATATTTCTGTATATAATTAAGATCGTAATTCCGTACTGATGTCGAATTTTTTATGTGCAATGTCCATTGTATAATTCCTTGTCCTAATAGTGCCATATTTTTGTGTTAGTAATGTTGCATTGTTCTGTGTTATTTAAGTATAAGAGCAAAGGAACACTACAACAAACAAACAATGGTGGGTCTTTAAAATCAAAAGGCAACTAGTTGAGCATATACATGATGGTAGAGCTTCAAATAAACGTGAGATGTCTATTCTGTGATATAATTAGAGAGTTAATCCGTCACGGATGTCTAATTTTTATGTGCAAGGTCCATTGTATAATGCCTTGTAATATGTGCCATATTTTGTGTTGTATGTTGCATTGTTCTGTGTTTTAAGTATTAAATCAACGGAACAATACAATAAACAAAACAAAGTGGGTTTGAAAACAAGCAACTTTTGAGATATTATATGATGGTATTGCTTATATAAACGCGATATTTCTGGATATAATTAAGATCGTAATTCCGTACAGATGTCGAATTTTTTATGTTCGAGGGCCATTGTAAAGCCTTGTTATATGTGCCATATTTTGTGTTGTATGTTGCATTGTTCTGTGTTTTTAAGTATAAATCAAGGAACAATACAACAAAGAAAACAAAGTGGGTTTTTAATGAAGGCAACTGTTGAGATATTACAAGATGGTATTGCTTATATAAAAGCGATATTTCTGGATATAATTAAGATCGTAATTCCGTACAGATGTCGAATTTTTTATGTGCGAGGTCCATTGTAATTCCTTGTCATTTGTGCCATATTTTGTGTTGTATGTTGCATTGTTCTGTGTTTTTAAGTATAAATCAAGGAACAATACAACAAACAAAACAAAGTGGGTTTTAAATGAAGGCAACTGTTGAGATATTACAAGATGGTATAGCTTAAATAAACGTGATATTTCTGTATATAATTAAGAGAGTAATTCCGTACTGATGTCGAATTTTTTATGTGCAAGGTCTATTGTAATGCCTTGTCATATGTGCCATATTTTGTGTTGTATGTTGCATTGTTCTGTGTTTTTAAGTATAAATCAAGGAACAATACAACAAACAAAACAAAGTGGGTTTAAATGAAGGCAACTGTTGAGATATTACAAGATGGTATAGCTTAAATAAACGTGATATTTCTGTATATAATTAAGAGAGTAATTCCGTACTGATGTCGAATTTTTTATGTTCAAGGACCATTGTAATTCCTTGTCATTTGCGCCATATTTTGTGTTGTATGTTGCATTGTTCTGTGTTTTTAATTATAGATCAAGGAACAATACAACAAACAAAACATGGTGGGCTTTTAATGAAAACAACTGTTGAGATATTACATGATGGTATAGCTTAAATAAACGCGAGATTTCTGGATATAATTAAGATCCTAATTCCGTACAGATAACGATTTTTTTATGTGCAATGTCCATTGTAATTCCTTGTCATTTGTGCCATATTTTGTGTTGTATGTTGCATTGTTCTGTGTTTTTAATTATAAATCAAGGAACAATACAACAAACAAAACATGGTGGGCTTTTAATAAAAACAACTGTTGAGATATTACATGATGGTATAGCTTAAATAAACGCACTGTTTTTGGATATAATTAAGAGTGTAATTCTGTACAGATGTCGAATTTTTTATGTGCAAGGTCCATTGTAAAGCCTTGTCATATGTGCCATATTTTGTGTTGTATGTTGCATTGTTTTGTGTTTTTAATTATAAATCAAGGAACAATGCAACAAACAAAACATGGTGGGCTTTTAATGAAAACAGCTGTTGAGATATTACATGATGGTATAGCTTAAATAAACATAATATTACTCTATATAATTAACAGAGTAATTTCGTACAGATATCGAATTTTTTATGTGCAAGGTCCATTGTATAGTGCCTTGTAATATGTGCCATATTTTGTGTTGCATGTTGCATTGTTTTGTGTTTTTAATTATAAATCAAGGAACAATACAACAAACAAAACAAAGTGGATTTGAAAAAAATGCAATTTTTGAGATATTATATAATGGTATTGCTTACATAAACGCGATATTTCTGGATATAATTAAGATCGTAATTCCGTACAGATGTCGAATTTTTTATGTTCAAGGACCATTGTAATTCCTTGTCATTTGCGCCATATTTTGTGTTGTATGTTGCATTGTTCTGTGTTTTTAATTATAGATCAAGGAACAATACAACAAACAAAACATGGTGGGCTTTTAATGAAAACAACTGTTGAGATATTACATGATGGTATAGCTTAAATAAACGCGAGATTTCTGGATATAATTATGATCCTAATTCCGTACAGATAACGATTTTTTTATGTGCAAGGTCCATTGTATAATGCCTTGTCATATGTGCCATATTTTGTGTTGTATGTTGCATTGTTCTGTGTTTTTAATTATAGATCAAGGAACAATACAACAAACAAAACATGGTGGGCTTTTAATGAAAACAACTGTTGAGATATTACATGATGGTATAGCTTAAATAAACATAATATTACTCTATATAATTAAGAGAGTAATTTCGTACAGATGTCGAATTTTTTATGTGCAAGGTCCATTGTATAGTGCCTTGTAATATGTGCCATATTTTGTGTTGTATGTTGCATTGTTTTGTGTTTTTAATTATAAATCAAGGAACAATACAACAAACAAAACATGGTGGGATTTTAATGAAAACAGCTGTTGAGATATTACATGATGGTATAGCTTAAATAAACATAATATTACTGTATATAATTAAGAGAGTAATTTCGTACAGATGTCGAATTTTTATGTGCAAGGTCCATTGTATAGTGCCTTGTAATATGTGCCATATTTTGTGTTGCATGTTGCATTGTTTGTGTTTTAATTATAAATCAAGGAACAATACAACAAACAAAACAAAGTGGATTTGAAAAAAAGCAACTTTTGAGATATTATATAATGGTATTGCTTACATAAACGCGATATTTCTGGATATAATTAAGATCGTAATTCCGTACAGATGTCGAATTTTTTATGTTCGAGGGCCATTGTAATTCCTTGTTTTATGTGCCATATTTTGTGTTGTATGTTGCATTGTTCTGTGTTTTTAAGTATAAATCAAGGAACAATACAACAAACAAAACAAAGTGGGTTTTAAATGAAGGCAACTGTTGAGATATTATATGATGGTATTGCTTATATAAACGCGATATTTCTGGATATAATTAAGATCGTAATTCCGTACAGATGTCGAATTTTTATGTGCGAGGTCCATTGTAATTCCTTGTCATTTGTGCCATATTTTGTGTTGTATGTTGCATTGTTCTGTGTTTTTAATTATAAATCAAGGAACAATACAACAAACAAAACAAAGTGGATTTGAAAAAAAGCAACTTTTGAGATATTATATAATGGTATTGCTTACATAAACGCGATATTTGTGGATATAATTAAGATCGTAATTCCGTACAGATGTCGAATTTTTTATGTGCGAGGGCCATTGTAATTCCTTGTTTTATGTGCCATATTTTGTGTTGTATGTTGCATTGTTCTGTGTTTTTAATTATAAATCAAGGAACAATACAACAAACAAAACAAAGTGGGTTTTAAATGAAGGCAACTGTTGAGATATTATATGATGGTATTGCTTATTAAACGCGATATTTCTGGATATAATTAAGATCGTAATTCCGTACAGATGTCGAATTTTTTATGTGCGAGGTCCATTGTAATTCCTTGTCATATGTGCCATATTTTGTGTTGTATGTTGCATTGTTCTGTGTTTTTAATTATAAATCAAGGAACAATACAACAAACAAAACAAAGTGGGTTTTAAATGAAGGCAACTGTTGAGATATTATATGATGGTATTGCTTATATAAACGCGATATTTCTGGATATAATTAAGATCGTAATTCCGTACAGATGTCGAATTTTTTATGTGCGAGGTCCATTGTAATTCCTTGTCATTTGTGCCATATTTTGTGTTGTATGTTGCATTGTTCTGTGTTTTTAATTATTAATCAAGGAACAATACAACAAACAAAACAAAGTGGGTTTGAAATAAAGCAACTTTTGAGATATTATATGATGGTATTGCTTATATAAACGCGATATTTCTGGATATAATTAAGATCGTAATTCCGTACAGATGTCGAATTTTTTATGTGCAATGTCCATTGTAATGCCTTGTCATATGTGCCATATTTGTGTTGTATGTTGCATTGTTTCTGTGTTTTTAATTATAAATCAAGGAACAATACAACAAACAAAACATGGTGGGCTTTTAATGAAAACAACTGTTGAGATATTACATGATGGTATAGCTTAAATAAACGTGATATTTCTGTATATAATTAAGAGAGTATTCCGTACTGATGTCGAATTTTTTATGAGCAAGGTCCATTGTAATGCCTTGTCATATGTGCCATATTTGTGTTGTATGTTGCATTGTTCTGTGTTTTTAAGTATAAATCAAGGAACAATACAACAAACAAAACATGGTGGGCTTTTAATGAAAACAACTGTTGAGATATTACATGATGGTATAGCTTAATTAAACGTGATATTTCTGTATATAATTAAGAGAGTAATTTCGTACAGATGTCGAATTTTTTATGTGCAAGGTCCATTGTAGTTCCTTGTCATATGTGCCATTTTTTGTGTTGTATGTTGCATTGTTCTGTGTTTTTAATATAAATCAAGGAACAATACAACAAACAAAACAAAGTGGATTTGAAAAAAAGCAACATTTGAGATATTATATAATGGTATTGCTTAGATAAACGCGATATTTCTGGATATAATTAAGATCGTAATTCCGTACAGATGTCGAATTTTTTATGTTCGAGGGCCATTGTAATTCCTTGTTTATGTGCCATATTTTGTGTTGTATGTTGCATTGTTCTGTGTTTTTAAGTATAAATCAAGGAACAATACAACAAACAAAACATGGTGGGATTTTAATGAAAACAGCTGTTGAGATATTACATGATGGTATAGCTTAAATAAACATAATATTACTGTATATAATTAAGAGAGTAATTTCGTACAGATGTCGAATTTTTTATGTGCAAGGTCCATTGTATAGTGCCTTGTAATATGTGCCATATTTTGTGTTGCATGTTGCATTGTTTTGTGTTTTTAATTATAAATCAAGGAACAATACAACAAACAAAACAAAGTGGATTTGAAAAAAAGCAACTTTTGAGATATTATATAATGGTATTGCTTACATAAACGCGATATTTCTGGATATAATTAAGATCGTAATTCCGTACAGATGTCGAATTTTTTATGTTCGAGGGCCATTGTAATTCCTTGTTTTATGTGCCATATTTCGTGTTGTATGTTGCATTGTTCTGTGTTTTTAAGTATAAATCAAGGAACAATACAACAAACAAAATAAAGTGGGTTTTAAATGAAGGCAACTGTTGAGATATTATATGATGGTATTGCTTATATAAACGCGATATTTCTGGATATAATTAAGATCGTAATTCTGTAAAGATGTCGAATTTTTTATGTGCGAGGTCCATTGTAATACCTTGTCCTTTGCGCCATATTTTGTGTTGTATGTTGCATTGTTCTGTGTTTTTAATTATAAATCAAGGAACAATACAACAAACAAAACAAAGTGGGTTTTAAATGAAGGCTACTGTTGAGATATTATATGATGGTATTGCTTATATAAACGCGATATTTCTGGATATAATTAAGATCGTAATTCCGTACAGATGTCGAATTTTTTATGTGCGAGGTCCATTGTAATTCCTTGTCATTTGTGCCATATTTTGTGTTGTATGTTGCATTGTTCTGTGTTTTTAAGTATAAATCAAGGAACAATACAACAAACAAAACATGGTGGGCTTTTAATGAAAACAACTGTTGAGATATTACATGATGGTATAGCTAAATAAACGTGATATTTCTGTATATAATTAAGAGAGTAATTCCGTACTGATGTCGAATTTTTTATGTGCAAGGTCCATTGTAATGCCTTGTAATATGTGCCATATTTTGTGTTGTATGTTGCATTGTTCTGTGTTTTTAAGTATAAATCAAGGAACAATACAACAAACAAAACATGGTGGGCTTTTAATGAAAACAGCTGTTGAGATATTACATGATGGTATAGCTTAAATAAACATAATATTACTCTATATAATTAAGAGAGTAATTTCGTACAGATGTCGAATTTTTTATGTGCAAGGTCCATTGTATAGTGCCTTGTAATATGTGCCATATTTTGTGTTGTATGTTGCATTGTTTTGTGTTTTTAATTATAAATCAAGGAACAATACAACAAACAAAACATGGTGGGATTTTAATGAAAACAGCTGTTGAGATATTACATGATGGTATAGCTTAAATAAACATAATATTACTGTATATAATTAAGAGAGTAATTTCGTACAGATGTCGAATTTTTTATGTTCGAGGGCCATTGTAATTCCTTGTTTATGTGCCATATTTTGTGTTGTATATTGCATTGTTCTGTGTTTTTAAGTATAAATCAAGGAACAATACAACAAACAAAACAAAGTGGGTTTGAAAAAAAGCAACATTTGAGATATTATATAATGGTATTGCTTAGATAAACGCGATATTTCTGGATATAATTAAGATCGTAATTCCGTACAGATGTCGAATTTTTATGTTCGAGGGCCATTGTAATTCCTTGTTTTATGTGCCATATTTTGTGTTGTATGTTGCATTGTTTTGTGTTTTTAATTATAAATCAAGGAACAATACAACAAACAAAACATAATGGGATTTTAATGAAAACAGCTGTTGAGATATTACATGATGGTATAGCTTAAATAAACATAATATTACTGTATATAATTAAGAGAGTAATTTCGTACAGATGTCGAATTTTTTATGTGCAAGGTCCATTGTATAGTGCCTTGTAATATGTGCCATATTTTGTGTTGCATGTTGCATTGTTTTGTGTTTTTAATTATAAATCAAGGAACAATACAACAAACAAAACAAAGTGGATTTGAAAAAAAGCAACTTTTGAGATATTATATAATGGTATTGCTTACATAAACGCGATATTTCTGGATATAATTAAGATCGTAATTCCGTACAGATGTCGAATTTTTTATGTTCGAGGGCCATTGTAATTCCTTGTTTTATGTGCCATATTTTGTGTTGTATGTTGCATTGTTCTGTGTTTTTAAGTATAAATCAAGGAACAATACAACAAACAAAATAAAGTGGGTTTTAAATGAAGGCAACTGTTGAGATATTATATGATGGTATTGCTTATATAAACGCGATATTTCTGGATATAATTAAGATCGTAATTCCGTAAAGATATCGAATTTTTTATGTGCGAGGTCCATAGTAATTCCTTGTCATATGTGCCATATTTGGTGTTGTAGGTTGCATTGTTTTGTGTTTTTAATTATTAATCAAGGAACAATACAACAAACAAAACATGGTGGGCTTTTAATGAAAACAACTGTTGAGATATTACATGATGGTATAGCATAAATAAACGTGATATTTCTGTATATAATTAAGATCGTAATTCCGTACTGATGTCGAATTTTTTATGTGCAATGTCCATTGTATAATGCCTTGTCATATATGCCATATTTTGTGTTATATGTTGCATTGTTCTGTGTTTTTAATTATAGATCAAGGAACAATACAACAAACAAAACATGGTGGGCTTTTAATCAAAACAACTGTTGAGATATTACATGATGGTATATCTTAAATAAACGTGATATTTCTGTATATAATTAAGAGAGTAATTCCGTACTGATGTCTAATTTTTTATGTGCAAGGTCCATTGTATAATGCCTTGTAATATGTGCCATATTTTGTGTTGTATGTTGCATTGTTCTGTGTTTTTAATTATTAATCAACGAACAATACAACAAACAAAACAAAGTGGGTTTGAAAAAAAGCAACTTTTGAGATATTATATGATGGTATTGCTTATATAAACGCGATATTTCTGGATATAATTATGATCGTAATTCCGTACAGATGTCGAATTTTTTATGTGCGAGGTCCATTGTAATTCCTTGTCATTTGTGCCATATTTTGTGTTGTATGTTGCATTGTTCTGTTTTTTTAAATATAAATCAAGGAACAATACAACAAACAAAACAAAGTGGATTTGAAAAAAAGCAACTTTTGAGATATTATATAATGGTATTGCTTACATAAACGCGATATTTCTGGATATAATTAAGATCGTAATTCCGTACAGATGTCGAATTTTTTATGTTCGAGGGCCATTGTAATTCCTTGTGTTATGTGCCATATTTTGTGTTGTATGTTGCATTGTTCTGTGTTTTTAAGTATAAATCAAGGAACAATACAACAAACAAAATAAAGTGGGTTTTAAATGAAGGCAACTGTTGAGATATTATATGATGGTATTGCTTATATAAACGCGATATTTCTGGATATAATTAAGATCGTAATTCCGTAAAGATGGCGAATTTTTTATGTGCGAGGTCCATTGTAATTCCTTGTCCTTTGCGCCATATTTTGTGTTGTATGTTGCATTGTTCTGTGTTTTTAATTATAGATCAAGGAACAATACAACAAACAAAACATGGTGGCCTTTTAATGAAAACAACTGTTGAGATATTACATGATGGTATAGCTTAAATAAACGTGATATTTCTGTATATAATTAAGAGAGTAATTTCGTACAGATGTCGAATTTTTTATGTGCAAGGACCATTGTATAATGCCTTGTCATATGTGCCATATTTTGTGTTGTATGTCGCATTGTTCTGTGTTTTTAATTATAGATCAAGGAACAATACAACAAACAAAACATGGTGGGCTTTTAATGAAAACAACTGTTGAGATATTACATGATGGTTTAACTTAAATAAACACGAGATTTCTGGATATAATTAAGATCCTAATTCCGTACAGATAACGATTTTTTTATATGCAATGTCCATTGTAATTCCTTGTCATATGTGCCATATTTGGTGTTGTAGGTTGCATTGTTTTGTGTTTTTAATTATTAATCAAGGAACAATACAACAAACAAAACATGGTGGGCTTTTAATGAAAACAACTGTTGAGATATTACATTATGGTATAGCTTAAATAAACGTGATATTTCTGTCTATAATTAAGAGAGTAATTCCGTACTGATGTCGAATTTTTTATGTGCAAGGTCCATTGTAATGCCTTGTCATATGTGCCATATTTTGTGTTGTATGTTGCATTGTTCTGTGTTTTTAAGTATAAATCAAGGAACAATACAACAAACAAAACAAAGTGGGTTTTAAATGAAGGCAACTGTTGAGATATTACAAGATGGTATAGCTTAAATAAACGTGATATTTCTGTATATAATTAAGAGAGTAATTCCGTACTGATGTCTAATTTTTTATGTGCAAGGTCCATTGTATAATGCCTTGTAATATGTGCCATATTTTGTGTTGTATGGTGCATTGTTTTGTGTTTTTAATTATAAATCAAGGAACAATACAACAAACAAAACATGGTGGGCTTTTAATGAAAACAGCTGTTGAGATATTACATGATGGTATAGCTTAAATAAACATAATATTACTCTATATAATTAAGAGAGTAATTTCGTACAGATGTCGAATTTTTTATGTGCAAGGTCCATTGTATAGTGCCTTGTAATATGTGCCATATTTTGTGTTGTATGTTGCATTGTTTTGTGTTTTTAATTATAAATCAAGGAACAATACAACAAACAAAACATGGTGGGATTTTAATGAAAACAGCTGTTGAGATATTACATGATGGTATAGCTTAAATAAACATAATATTACTGTATATAATTAAGAGAGTAATTTCGTACAGATGTCGAATTTTTTATGTGCAAGGTCCATTGTATAGTGCCTTGTAATATGTGCCATATTTTGTGTTGCATGTTGCATTGTTTTGTGTTTTTAATTATAAATCAAGGAACAATACAACAAACAAAACAAAGTGGATTTGAAAAAAAGCAACTTTTGAGATATTATATAATGGTATTGCTTACATAAACGCGATATTTGTGGATATAATTAAGATCGTAATTCCGTACAGATGTCGAATTTTTTATGTTCGAGGGCCATTGTAATTCCTTGTTTTATGTGCCATATTTTGTGTTGTATATTGCATTGTTCTGTGTCTTTAAGTATAAATCAAGGAACAATACAACAAACAAAACAAAGTGGGTTTTAAATGAAGGCAACTGTTGAGATATTATATGATGGTATTGCTTATATAAACGCGATATTTCTGGATATAATTAAGATCGTAATTCCGTACAGATGTCGAATTTTTTATGTGCGAGGTCCATTGTAATTCCTTGTCATTTGTGCCATATTTTGTGTTGTATGTTGCATTGTTCTGTGTTTTTAAATATAAATCAAGGAACAATACAACAAACAAAACAAAGTGGATTTGAAAAAAAGCAACTTTTGAGATATTATATAATGGTATTGCTTACACAAACGCGATATTTGTGGATATAATTAAGATCGTAATTCCGTACAGATGTCGAATTTTTTATGTTCGAGGGCCATTGTAATTCCTTGTTTTATGTGCCATATTTTGTGTTGTATGTTGCATTGTTCTGTGTTTTTAAGTATAAATCAAGGAACAATACAACAAACAAAACAAAGTGGGTTTTAAATGAAGGCAACTGTTGAGATATTATATGATGTTATTGCTTATTTAAACGCGATATTTCTGGATATAATTAAGATGGTAATTCCGTACAGATGTCGAATTTTTTATGTGCGAGGTCCATTGTAATTCCTTGTCATTTGTGCCATATTTTGTGTTGTATGTTGCATTGTTCTGTGTTTTTAATTATTAATCAAGGAACAATACAACAAACAAAACAAAGTGGGTTTGAAAAAAAGCAACTTTTGAGTTATTATATGATGGTATTGCTTATATAAACGCGATATTTCTGGATATAATTAAGATCGTAATTCCGTACAGATAACGATTTTTTTATATGCAATGTCCATTGTAATTCCTTGTCATATGTGCCATATTTGGTGTTGTAGGTTACATTGTTCTGTGTTTTTAATTATAGATCAAGGAACAATACAACAAACAAAACATGGTGGGCTTTTAATGAAAACAACTGTTGAGATATTACATGATGGTATAGCATAAATAAACGTGATATTTCTGTATATAATTAAGAGAGTATTCCGTACTGATGTCGAATTTTTTATGAGCAAGGTCCATTGTAATGCCTTGTCATATGTGCCATATTTTGTGTTGTATGTTGCATTGTTCTGTGTTTTTAAGTATAAATCAAGGAACAATACAACAAACAAAACATGGTGGGCTTTTAATGAAAATAACTGTTGAGATATTACATGATGGTATAGCTTAATTAAACGTGATATTTCTGTATATAATTAAGAGAGTAATTTCGTACAGATGTCGAATTTTTTTATGTGCAAGGTCCATTGTAGTTCCTTGTCATATGTGCCATTTTTTGTGTTGTATGTTGCATTGTTCTGTGTTTTTAAATATAAATCAAGGAACAATACAACAAACAAAACAAAGTGGATTTGAAAAAAAGCAACATTTGAGATATTATATAATGGTATTGCTTAGATAAACGCGATATTTCTGGATATAATTAAGATCGTAATTCCGTACAGATGTCGAATTTTTTATGTTCGAGGGCCATTGTAATTCCTTGTTTTATGTGCCATATTTTGTGTTGTATGTTGCATTGTTCTGTGTTTTTAATTATAAATCAAGGAACAATACAACAAACAAAACATGGTGGGATTTTAATGAAAACAGCTGTTGAGATATTACATGATGGTATAGCTTAAATAAACATAATATTACTGTATATAATTAAGAGAGTAATTTCGTACAGATGTCGAATTTTTTATGTGCAAGGTCCATTGTATAGTGCCTTGTAATATGTGCCATATTTTGTGTTGCATGTTGCATTGTTTTGTGTTTTTAATTATAAATCAAGGAACAATACAACAAACAAAACAAAGTGGATTTGAAAAAAAGCAACTTTTGAGATATTATATAATGGTATTGCTTACATAAACGCGATATTTCTGGATATAATTAAGATCGTAATTCCGTACAGATGTCGAATTTTTTATGTTCGAGGGCCATTGTAATTCCTTGTTTTATGTGCCATATTTTGTGTTGTATGTTGCATTGTTCTGTGTTTTTAAGTATAAATCAAGGAACAATACAACAAACAAAATAAAGTGGGTTTTAAATGAAGGCAACTGTTGAGATATTATATGATGGTATTGCTTATATAAACGCGATATTTCTGGATATAATTAAGATCGTAATTCCGTAAAGATGTCGAATTTTTTATGTGCGAGGTCCATTGTAATCCTTGTCCTTTGCGCCATATTTTGTGTTGTATGTTGCATTGTTCTGTGTTTTTAATTATAAATCAAGGAACAATACAACAAACAAAACAAAGTGGGTTTTAAATGAAGGCAACTGTTGAGATATTATATGATGGTATTGCTTATATAAACGCGATATTTCTGGATATAATTAAGATCGTAATTCCGTACAGATGTCGAATTTTTTATGTGCGAGGTCCATTGTAATTCCTTGTCATTTGTGCCATATTTTGTGTTGTATGTTGCATTGTTCTGTGTTTTTAAGTATAAATCAAGGAACAATACAACAAACAAAACAAAGTGGGTTTTAAATGAAGGCAACTGTTGAGATATTACAAGATGGTATAGCTTAAATAAACGTGATATTTCTGTATATAATTAAGAGAGTAATTCCGTACTGATGTCTAATTTTTTATGTGCAAGGTCCATTGTATAATGCCTTGTAATATGTGCCATATTTTGTGTTGTATGGTGCATTGTTTTGTGTTTTTAATTATAAATCAAGGAACAATACAACAAACAAAACATGGTGGGCTTTTAATGAAAACAGCTGTTGAGATATTACATGATGGTATAGCTTAAATAAACATAATATTACTCTATATAATTAAGAGAGTAATTTCGTACAGATGTCGAATTTTTTATGTGCAAGGTCCATTGTATAGTGCCTTGTAATATGTGCCATATTTTGTGTTGTATGTTGCATTGTTTTGTGTTTTTAATTATAAATCAAGGAACAATACAACAAACAAAACATGGTGGGATTTTAATGAAAACAGCTGTTGAGATATTACATGATGGTATAGCTTAAATAAACATAATATTACTGTATATAATTAAGAGAGTAATTTCGTACAGATGTCGAATTTTTTATGTTCGAGGGCCATTGTAATTCCTTGTTTTATGTGCCATATTTTGTGTTGTATATTGCATTGTTCTGTGTTTTTAAGTATAAATCAAGGAACAATACAACAAACAAAACAAAGTGGGTTTGAAAAAAAGCAACATTTGAGATATTATATAATGGTATTGCTTAGATAAACGCGATATTTCTGGATATAATTAAGATCGTAATTCCGTACAGATGTCGAATTTTTTATGTTCGAGGGCCATTGTAATTCCTTGTTTTATGTGCCATATTTTGTGTTGTATGTTGCATTGTTTTGTGTTTTTAATTATAAATCAAGGAACAATACAACAAACAAAACATAATGGGATTTTAATGAAAACAGCTGTTGAGATATTACATGATGGTATAGCTTAAATAAACATAATATTACTGTATATAATTAAGAGAGTAATTTCGTACAGATGTCGAATTTTTTATGTGCAAGGTCCATTGTATAGTGCCTTGTAATATGTGCCATATTTTGTGTTGCATGTTGCATTGTTTTGTGTTTTTAATTATAAATCAAGGAACAATACAACAAACAAAACAAAGTGGATTTGAAAAAAAGCAACTTTTGAGATATTATATAATGGTATTGCTTACATAAACGCGATATTTCTGGATATAATTAAGATCGTAATTCCGTACAGATGTCGAATTTTTTATGTTCGAGGGCCATTGTAATTCCTTGTTTTATGTGCCATATTTTGTGTTGTATGTTGCATTGTTCTGTGTTTTTAAGTATAAATCAAGGAACAATACAACAAACAAAATAAAGTGGGTTTTAAATGAAGGCAACTGTTGAGATATTATATGATGGTATTGCTTATATAAACGCGATATTTCTGGATATAATTAAGATCGTAATTCCGTAAAGATATCGAATTTTTTATGTGCGAGGTCCATTGTAATTCCTTGTCATTTGTGCCATATTTTGTGTTGTATGTTGCATTGTTCTGTGTTTTTAATTATTAATAAAGGAACAATACAACAAACAAAACATGGTGCGCTTTTAATGAAAACAACTGTTGAGATATTACATGATGGTATAGCATAAATAAACGTGATATTTCTGTATATAATTAAGATCGTAATTCCGTACTGATGTCGAATTTTTTATGTGCAATGTCCATTGTATAATGCCTTGTCATATATGCCATATTTTGTGTTATATGTTGCATTGTTCTGTGTTTTTAATTATAGATCAAGGAACAATACAACAAACAAAACATGGTGGGCTTTTAATCAAACAACTGTTGAGATATTACATGATGGTATATCTTAAATAAACGTGATATTTCTGTATATAATTAAGAGAGTAATTCCGTACTGATGTCTAATTTTTTATGTGCAAGGTCCATTGTATAATGCCTTGTAATATGTGCCATATTTTGTGTTGTATGTTGCATTGTTCTGTGTTTTTAATTATTAATCAACGAACAATACAACAAACAAAACAAAGTGGGTTTGAAAAAAAGCAACTTTTGAGATATTATATGATGGTATTGCTTATATAAACGCGATATTTCTGGATATAATTATGATCGTAATTCCGTACAGATGTCGAATTTTTTATGTGCGAGGTCCATTGTAATTCCTTGTCATTTGTGCCATATTTTGTGTTGTATGTTGCATTGTTCTGTTTTTTTAAATATAAATCAAGGAACAATACAACAAACAAAACAAAGTGGATTTGAAAAAAAGCAACTTTTGAGATATTATATAATGGTATTGCTTACATAAACGCGATATTTCTGGATATAATTAAGATCGTAATTCCGTACAGATGTCGAATTTTTTATGTTCGAGGGCCATTGTAATTCCTTGTGTTATGTGCCATATTTTGTGTTGTATGTTGCATTGTTCTGTGTTTTTAAGTATAAATCAAGGAACAATACAACAAACAAAATAAAGTGGGTTTTAAATGAAGGCAACTGTTGAGATATTATATGATGGTATTGCTTATATAAACGCGATATTTCTGGATATAATTAAGATCGTAATTCCGTAAAGATGGCGAATTTTTTATGTGCGAGGTCCATTGTAATTCCTTGTCCTTTGCGCCATATTTTGTGTTGTATGTTGCATTGTTCTGTGTTTTTAATTATAGATCAAGGAACAATACAACAAACAAAACATGGTGGCCTTTTAATGAAAACAACTGTTGAGATATTACATGATGGTATAGCTTAAATAAACGTGATATTTCTGTATATAATTAAGAGAGTAATTTCGTACAGATGTCGAATTTTTTATGTGCAAGGACCATTGTAATTCCTTGTCATATGTGCCATATTTTGTGTTGTATGTTGCATTGTTCTGTGTTTTTAATTATAGATCAAGGAACAATACAACAAACAAAACATGGTGGGCTTTTAATGAAAACAACTGTTGAGATATTACATGATGGTATTAGCTTAAATAAACGCGATATTTCTGGATATAATTAAGATCGTAATTCCGTACAGATATCGAATTTTTTTATGTGCGAGGTCCATTGTAATTCCTTGTCATATGTGCCATATTTTGTGTTGTATGTTGCATTGTTTTGTGTTTTTAATTATAATCAAGGAACAATACAACAAACAAAACAATGGTGGGCTTTTAATGAAAAGCAACTGTTGAGATATTACATGATGGTATAGCTTAAATAAACGTGATATTTCTGTATATAATTAAGAGAGTAATTCCGTACTGATGTCGAATTTTTTATGTGCAAGGTCCATTGTAATGCCTTGTCATATGTGCCATATTTTGTGTTGTATGTTGCATTGTTCTGTGTTTTTAAGTATAAATCAAGGAACAATACAACAAACAAAACAAAGTGGGTTTTAAATGAAGGCAACTGTTGAGATATTACAAGATGGTATAGCTTAAATAAACGTGATATTTCTGTATATAATTAAGAGAGTAATTCCGTACTGATGTCTAATTTTTTATGTGCAAGGTCCATTGTATAATGCCTTGTAATATGTGCCATATTTTGTGTTGTATGGTGCATTGTTTTGTGTTTTTAATTATAAATCAAGGAACAATACAACAAACAAAACATGGTGGGCTTTTAATGAAAACAGCTGTTGAGATATTACATGATGGTATAGCTTAAATAAACATAATATTACTCTATATAATTAAGAGAGTAATTTCGTACAGATGTCGAATTTTTTATGTGCAAGGTCCATTGTATAGTGCCTTGTAATATGTGCCATATTTTGTGTTGTATGTTGCATTGTTTTGTGTTTTTAATTATAAATCAAGGAACAATACAACAAACAAAACATGGTGGGATTTTAATGAAAACAGCTGTTGAGATATTACATGATGGTATAGCTTAAATAAACATAATATTACTGTATATAATTAAGAGAGTAATTTCGTACAGATGTCGAATTTTTTATGTGCAAGGTCCATTGTATAGTGCCTTGTAATATGTGCCATATTTTGTGTTGCTATGTTGCATTGTTTTGTGTTTTTAATTATAAATCAAGGAACAATACAACAAACAAAACAAAGTGGATTTGAAAAAAGCAACTTTTGAGATATTATATAATGGTATTGCTTACATAAACGCGATATTTCTGGATATAATTAAGATCGTAATTCCGTACAGATGTCGAATTTTTTATGTTCGAGGGCCATTGTAATTCCTTGTTTATGTGCCATATTTTGTGTTGTATGTTGCATTGTTCTGTGTTTTTAAGTATAAATCAAGGAACAATACAACAAACAAAACAAAGTGGGTTTTAATGAAGGCAACTGTTGAGATATTATATGATGGTATTGCTTATATAAACGCGATATTTCTGGATATAATTAAGATCGTAATTCCGTACAGATGTCGAATTTTTTATGTGCGAGGTCCATTGTAATTCCTTGTCATATGTGCCATATTTTGTGTTGTATGTTGCATTGTTCTGTGTTTTTAATTATAAATCAAGGAACAATACAACAAACAAAACAAAGTGGATTTGAAAAAAGCAACTTTTGAGATATTATATAATGGTATTGCTTACATAAACGCGATATTTCTGGATATAATTAAGATCGTAATTCCGTACAGATGTCGAATTTTTTATGTTCGAGGGCCATTGTAATTCCTTGTTTTATGTGCCATATTTTGTGTTGTATGTTGCATTGTTCTGTGTTTTTAAGTATAAATCAAGGAACAATACAACAAACAAAACAAAGTGGGTTTTAAATGAAGGCAACTGTTGAGATATTATATGATGGTATTGCTTACATAAACGCGATATTTCTGGATATAATTAAGATCGTAATTCCGTACAGATGTCGAATTTTTTATGTGCGAGGTCCATTGTAATTCCTTGTCATTTGTGCCATATTTTGTGTTGTATGTTGCATTGTTCTGTGTTTTTAATTATAATCAAGGAACAATACAACAAACAAAACAAAGTGGGTTTGAAAAAAGCAACTTTTGAGATATTATATGATGGTATTGCTTATATAAACGCGATATTTCTGGATATAATTAAGATCGTAATTCCGTACAGATGTCGAATTTTTTATGTGCAAGGTCCATTGTAATTCCTTGTCATTTGTGCCATATTTTGTGTTGTATGTTGCATTGTTCTGTGTTTTTAATTATAAATCAAGGAACAATACAACAAACAAAACATGGTGGGCTTTTAATGAAAACAACTGTTGAGATATTACATGATGGTATAGCTTAATAAACGTGATATTTCTGTATATAATTAAGAGAGTATTCCGTACTGATGTCGAATTTTTTATGAGCAAGGTCCATTGTAATGCCTTGTCATATGTGCCATATTTTGTGTTGTATGTTGCATTGTTTCTGTGTTTTTAATTATAAATCAAGGAACAATACAACAAACAAAACATGGTGGGCTTTTAATGAAAACAACTGTTGAGATATTACATGATGGTATAGCTTAATAAACGTGATATTTCTGTATATAATTAAGAGAGTAATTTCGTACAGATGTCGAATTTTTTATGTGCAAGGTCCATTGTAGTTCCTTGTCATATGTGCCATATTTTGTGTTGTATGTTGCATTGTTCTGTGTTTTTAATTATAAATCAAGGAACAATACAACAAACAAAACAAAGTGGATTTGAAAAAAGCAACTTTGAGATATTATATAATGGTATTGCTTAGATAAACGCGATATTTCTGGATATAATTAAGATCGTAATTCCGTACAGATGTCGAATTTTTTATGTTCGAGGGCCATTGTAATTCCTTGTTTTATGTGCCATATTTTGTGTTGTATGTTGCATTGTTCTGTGTTTTTAATTATAATCAAGGAACAATACAACAAACAAAACATGGTGGGATTTTAATGAAAACAGCTGTTGAGATATTACATGATGGTATAGCTTAAATAAACATAATATTACTGTATATAATTAAGAGAGTAATTTCGTACAGATGTCGAATTTTTTATGTGCAAGGTCCATTGTATAGTGCCTTGTAATATGTGCCATATTTTGTGTTGCATGTTGCATTGTTTTGTGTTTTTAATTATAAATCAAGGAACAATACAACAAACAAAACAAAGTGGATTTGAAAAAAAGCAACTTTTGAGATATTATATAATGGTATTGCTTACATAAACGCGATATTTCTGGATATAATTAAGATCGTAATTCCGTACAGATGTCGAATTTTTTATGTTCGAGGGCCATTGTAATTCCTTGTTTTATGTGCCATATTTTGTGTTGTATGTTGCATTGTTCTGTGTTTTTAAGTATAAATCAAGGAACAATACAACAAACAAAATAAAGTGGGTTTTAAATGAAGGCAACTGTTGAGATATTATATGATGGTATTGCTTATATAAACGCGATATTTCTGGATATAATTAAGATCGTAATTCCGTAAAGATGTCGAATTTTTTATGTGCGAGGTCCATTGTAATTCCTTGTCATTTGTGCCATATTTTGTGTTGTATGTTGCATTGTTCTGTGTTTTTAATTATAAATCAAGGAACAATACAACAAACAAAACAAAGTGGGTTTTAAATGAAGGCAACTGTTGAGATATTATATGATGGTATTGCTTATATAAACGCGATATTTCTGGATATAATTAAGATCGTAATTCCGTACAGATGTCGAATTTTTTATGTGCGAGGTCCATTGTAATTCCTTGTCATTTGTGCCATATTTTGTGTTGTATGTTGCATTGTTCTGTGTTTTAAGTATAAATCAAGGAACAATACAACAAACAAAACAAAGTGGGTTTTAAATGAAGGCAACTGTTGAGATATTACAAGATGGTATAGCTTAAATAAACGTGATATTTCTGTATATAATTAAGAGAGTAATTCCGTACTGATGTCTAATTTTTTATGTGCAAGGTCCATTGTATAATGCCTTGTAATATGTGCCATATTTTGTGTTGTATGGTGCATTGTTTTGTGTTTTTAATTATAAATCAAGGAACAATACAACAAACAAAACATGGTGGGCTTTTAATGAAAACAGCTGTTGAGATATTACATGATGGTATAGCTTAAATAAACATAATATTACTCTATATAATTAAGAGAGTAATTTCGTACAGATGTCGAATTTTTTATGTGCAAGGTCCATTGTATAGTGCCTTGTAATATGTGCCATATTTTGTGTTGTATGTTGCATTGTTTTGTGTTTTTAATTATAAATCAAGGAACAATACAACAAACAAAACATGGTGGGATTTTAATGAAAACAGCTGTTGAGATATTACATGATGGTATAGCTTAAATAAACATAATATTACTGTATATAATTAAGAGAGTAATTTCGTACAGATGTCGAATTTTTTATGTTCGAGGGCCATTGTAATTCCTTGTTTTATGTGCCATATTTTGTGTTGTATATTGCATTGTTCTGTGTTTTTAAGTATAAATCAAGGAACAATACAACAAACAAAACAAAGTGGGTTTGAAAAAAGCAACTTTTGAGATATTATATGAATGGTATTGCTTATATAAACGCGATATTTCTGGATATAATTAAGATCGTAATTCCGTACAGATGTCGAATTTTTTATGTTCGAGGGCCATTGTAATTCCTTGTTTTATGTGCCATATTTTGTGTTGTATGTTGCATTGTTTTGTGTTTTTAATTATAATCAAGGAACAATTACAACAAACAAAACATGGTGGGATTTTAATGAAAACAGCTGTTGAGATATTACATGATGGTATAGCTTAAATAAACATAATATTACTGTATATAATTAAGAGAGTAATTTCGTACAGATGTCGAATTTTTTATGTGCAAGGTCCATTGTATAGTGCCTTGTAATATGTGCCATATTTTGTGTTGCATGTTGCATTGTTTTGTGTTTTTAATTATAAATCAAGGAACAATACAACAAACAAAACAAAGTGGAGTTGGAAAAAAAAAGCAACCTTTTGAGATATTATATAAGGTATTGCTTACATAAACGCGATATATTCTGGGATATATTAAGATCGTAATTCCGGACAGATGTCGAATTTTGTAATGTTCGAGGGCCAGTGTAATTCCTTGTTTTATGTGCCCATATTTTGTGTTGTATGTTCATAGTTCGATGTTTTTAGTATAAATCAAGGACAAATAACAACAACAAAATAAAGTGGGTTTTTAATGAAGAAACGTTGATATCTTATATGATGTATTGCTTATACAAACGCGATATTCCTGGATATAATTAAGATCGTATTCCGTAAAGATGTCGAAAATTTTTTATGTGCGAGTCCATGTAATTCCTTGTCCTTTGCGGCCATATGTTGTGTTGTAGGTTGCATTTTTTGTGTTTTTAATTATTAATCAAGGAACAATACAACAAACAAAACATGGTGGGCTTTTAAT
>JANSJX010000592.1:0-21198 GCA_026168455.1 Theocolax elegans | reverse complement strand
CGCTTAGTAATATGCTTAAATTCAGCGGGTAGTCTCGCCTGCTCTGAGGTCGTCGAAAGATAACCAAGAGGAGGAAGAAGAAGAAGAAGAAGTGCACGAGAAGAACAACGAGATCCCGGGGGATCTACCGTGCGTTCGTTCGTTAATCGTACCTCCAACTAACTCTCTCTCTCCTCTTTCGTATTTCGTTCGGGGTTCGCGCTTCGTTGCGCGCACAATCGAGATCGTGCTGCGAGTTCGACGTGTGTAAGTCCCGTCCGTGTAAAACCGAACGCGAGGAGGACTCGCAATTTCTCACTCTCAAAGTCCGTTCGATGCGCTTGTATGTGCACGGTGTCCGGTATAGCGGTGGCGCGAGACTGTTCGTTACCGTCGGTCCGCTCGGCAAGAGAGCTCCGGGACTCGACGTACGAAGTCCGCACGCACACGCACAGACACCGCGCGCGCCTTCGAGAAGAAAAAACTACGACGTGTACACGAGGCGTCGAGCCACTCTCCGATAATTATAAAAAAATAAATAATTTAAATTAAAATATTACAAATTAACTCGAATACACATAACTTAAGCCAAATCAGTCAAAAGAACAAACGATATAATACCGATGCTAACCACAGATGGTTGATATGAAATTATCACTATTATACTACTACAGTGATAACATCAAAAAATAGTATAGTATAAGCTTATTAAGACACAAATTTTAAATTAATATAAAGCTACTATAAATAATATTATTTTTAATTTTAGATTTTTAATAATCAATTTGCACTTATTATTAATAAATTAATTAAAATTGTCAAAGTAACTTTCATCTTCGCTACCTTACCGATAAATACGTATTTAATAAATCTGTAAAAAAAACGTATGTTCAAAAATAAGGAAACTGGCGTCTTTCTTTATCATAATTTTACTGTATTAAATAAAAAATTTTTTCTAATTTATTCCTGGATTTAAAACTAAAATATTATTGCATTTTCTAGAAAAGTCTCACCAAAAATGTGAACCTACCTCAGCACACAGTAAATTATTGATAAACGTAATTTTTTTTATTAATTAATCAATACAAAATGAGTATCGAACTCCTTAAATAATGACTAGAATATTTTTTTAATACTTTGTAGGAGAAAAACAAAAAAAAATAATTGTCATACATTTTGTTCTTTTATATCTTGATAATACCAAAGTTTCTTTGTGTCATCCTTTACATTAATTGAAAGTTCTGCATTTTTATATGCAATATTTCAGATATTATATTTATGCCACTTTCTTAATTTGTCTAAAATAGTCACATTGTCAGTTTATCAGTAAGGTGCTTAGTAATTTTAACATTTGACAATTCCAACAGTTGCTGTAAATACTATGCTTACTCATTAGCTGTCAGTTCGACGTTTAATACGTGATTTATTAATTTAAAATTGTTTCAGTGACCGATCTCTGATCGATTTTGTTCATATTAAATAAATAATTCCTTTTTCGGTTTAATATCCTGCCTTCCACAGAATCAAAAAAAAGAACACCAATTATACAAATATACGAGGGGACAAAGAGTAACGTTTAAATGAAACTGATTCTATTCGTCATTTTTTTTCCTTCAAAGTTTCAACATCCTAATTAATCGTTCATGATCTACATTTAAAATCGTACGTTTGACGCGCGCTTCCTATGCTTTACTCTCGATTTACATAATGCATTAACGCGAAGCTCATCAAATATTCGTATCGTAAGTATATACACATACACACACCGAAACATTGCAGCTGATTACATTTAAATAGCTATATGCCGATCCGATCGAATTGAAAAAATTCAATTATCAAAACGTCATAGAGTAAGTTCTTTGGAATCGAATATCAATCAAGTAATGCATTCAGCCAATTAACAATGCGACTGCATAGGTAATGACCGTTCTCCTAAGAAATGCTAAAATGTCCGTTAACTTGAAACTGTAATTGAATATAAACCGTACAGCTTTCCTCCCCTCTCGGAGTCTCTCGTTTCCTTCTCTCTTTTTTTCCCCCCCTATCTTCGTACTATTTCAACTACGGGGAATTTCGAGCGATAAACTTTTCGGACAACTCGGAGTACATAACAGTTCAATTCATCGCTCGAGCGCGAAGAGATAGAGGTAAAAGTTTACGCTCAACACTTTGGGCATCGTTTTGGCAACTCAACGTGTCGGTTAATCATTTGGAAGCCTCGCGTAATTGCATTCCTGCGCCGAGAGAAAATGAGCCTCCTACGTAGATCGTCGAGATACACCGTTATCGATCGACGTCCCCCCTTTCTCTATCGTGTCTCGAGTGTCAATAATCAAATTGTCCTCGCCGGCACGCTTACGAGAGAGATAGAGGAGCGAGGATGGTGTTTCGAAGCGCGTCCGAGATGGCAATTAAGACGATTCTGTTCGATTGGTATGGTGAAGAGAGAGAGAGAGAGAGAGAGAGAGAGAGAGGAGGGAGGAAGATACGACCACTTGCCGAGCACTAGGTCACATGGTATACACCACACACACACACACACACACACACACACGCGGTGTGTGTTTGCGTAGGTGTTCCCGAGGCCGGAAAGCCAATGCGTCGTTCGTATCTCTACCGACAATCGCATGCCAATGGGTAACCGTGTACGTGTGTCAAGTGACACGCAACTGCAATTCGCCGTGGGGAAGTCAAAGGGTAGAACTGTGGATGTTTCGAGAATTTATCGATGGAAATGTTTTTACTCACTGACGACGCTGATACCGTTATTTTGCGTTCACCTACTCACAAGGAGAGGTCTTGGATCTTGGAAAATGAATATGATTGTTTGGTCGAATCAGAAGACCCGTGTCTCAGGGTTTTGTCACGTGGGCACTAGCGATGATCGACACTTTTTTAAAATCTTGAGAAAAAGGACGCTATAATAAGTGAAATAACTCAACTTCTTTTAAATGTATAGGCTGCTAACTCACAACGAGAAGTTAGCTAGTATTAACAGCTGTTATTTGTACTTTGGTTTGTTTCCAATAGCTTGAATTGTTCAAAATTTACGTTGGAATATATTGAAATATAGTTATAAATTACAATAATTTTTATATATAATCACAAGAATATATTTTTGAGAGTTTAGAAATGATTATATTTATTTTCATCTTATTTTTCTAACAATTTTTTGATTAAACCAATCTTTTGAACAGTTCTAGCTATTTAAACAAACCACAGTTCAAATAATAGCTATTATGATGTCAGCTTTCAGAATATGTTTTTTCAGAATATTTCTACTTTTATTATTCACAATATCTTTTCACAATATTTTTATCCTTAGAGCTCACGGGACAAGAACCCAAGACGCGGATCTCCCTTTTTTGGACCAAACAATCATATCCACAGTTTCAAATAAATTCGTTTCCAAAAGGTCATGTCTTTTTGTGCAGGCAAATTATGATGATGTAAGATTAGCGATAAAGACCGTGCGTTTGACGAACCTATCAATTTTCGTGATCGATTAACCTTTACAAGACGGAAATTTTTCAGTTCAAAATGACTTTCCGTTTTAACCAAACTTGGTATAACCGCTTTTTTAATGCTCTGAATACACGATTAAAGTAATAAAAAAATCCTGTAAAGCATCTTTACTTAAAAATTACCGCATGTCTAACCAAATTCTTGCATATTGTCATAATTAGTAAAGTGTAGATCATTACAGCCATAAATTGTATACAGAGCAAGTCTCAGTTTTTTCTTACATAATACATCAAATTTCACCGAAAAGCTAATTAATAGTTTGTATTATCAAGGTGGTTTTCTATAATTCATCGTTTCAATATGTTGACGAATCTGTAATTATGTATACGAGGTTAAGTAATACCTTCCCATAATTTTAATAAAAGCTAAAAATTTGATTGCAATTTATACTGTGAATTTTTAGGATGTTCTCCGCTTAAAAAAAGAATTAATGTTACCTGAACTTTATATAAAGTTTATGTTTGGATAAAAATGTTATCGACGTGTCCGGCGAAACTTTTCCAAGCTTGGAAAGATATTAATTACATTTTTATGAAGTTTAAGTAAACTTAAGGGGATGTCGGATAGTCCTGAAAATACCTACCTTACCGGTATAGTCGGTAATTTTGACTTTTTATTTTTTAAATAAGAATTGAGGTATTATTTTAAAAAAGTGCGAACGTCAAGCCCTTCAGTTTTTATGAGGAAGCTCTAAATAAATTTCGAATCAGTAAAAATAAATATTTTTAATATGATTCTTTGGTTTGAAAATTTTGATCCCAAACATCGCACCTTTAATACATATAAAATTTAACGAAAATTTAGCTAAACCATCACCACAATTTATGTGAGGGCTTGACGTTCTTACTTTTTGAAAAAAAATAAAAAAAGCAATAAAGAAATCTACTATTACCTTCCCCCACTCCACTAAGATTTATCAGAATTGGCGGGTTTACGAAATGTCTTCACAAATGTCATCGAAACATTTAATTCATATTATTTTTATGAAACATGAGTTAGTTAATGAGTATAATTACTTAATCTTAATAATAAATATACTTTTGCAATGTGAACGTTAGTTAAAATATAATATAAAATTTGTTGCGAGAGATGGCGCCACCAACGCTTTCCGAAAAGTAAAATACATTGTAGCTTTATACATTGAAAATTATATACATATTTCATGGTATATGTAATCACGTTTATAATTTATTTTTTTACTATTTTCAAGAATCATAGAGCTGGTCGTCATATACTTAGAACTTGTAATTGGTTGCCATGTCTAATTTACATAATTTTAAATTTATTTCTTTATATGAATCTCTGTTCGGGTGCATTTCTTGTCACCGTCCAGCAAATTTTCAATTATTTTAATAAAAAGATACACGCAAACCCGAATTACAAAAAATACGAGAGACAAGAATTAATAATTGTGAAATATTTACAATCTTCTACTGCGGTAGGTTTACGAGGATCGTGCAAGGGTTACGGCAATCGTGCTCACGGTCCCCGTAGACTATCGAAGCAAAATTCTGCGTTTCTTATCGATTTAAAATTCCGGGAAAAATCACATGCATTGTTTAGTAGATACATATATTGTATTAAACGGTATTTAGAGACTGAAAATTTTTTTACGACAGAATTAACAATTCAGCTAAATTTACTAAATAGTAAATCTCTGTGCAGGTGCATTTCTTGTCTACGACTAACTAAGAAACTCCTGAAAATACCTACCTTACCGGTATAGTCGGTAATTTTGACTTTTTATTTTTAAATAAGAATTGAGGTATTATTTTGAAAAATTGCGAACGTCAAGCCCTTCAGTTTTTTATGAGGAGGCTCTAAATAAATTTCGAATCAGTAAAAATAAATATTTTTAATATGATTCTTTGGTTTGAAAATTTTGAACCCAAACATCGCACCTTTAATACATATAAAATTTAACGAAAATTTAGCTAAACTATCACCACAATTTATGTGAGGGCATGACGTTCTTACTTTTTGAAAAAAATAAAAAAAGCAATAAAGAAATCTACTATTACCTTCCCCCACTCCAGTAAGATTTTTGAGAATTGGCGGGTTCACGACATATCTTAACAAAGGTCATCGAAACATTTTATTCACATTATTTTTATGAAACATGAATTTACTTAATAAGTATAATTACTTAATCTTAATAATAAATATACTTTTGCAGGGTGAACGTTATTTAAAATATAATATAAAATTTGTTGCGTGAGATGGCGCCACCAACGCTTCCCGAAAAGTAAAATGCATTGTAGTTTTATACATTGAAATTTATATATATATATATATCATGTTATATGTAATCACGTAAATAATTTTTTTTTTACTATTTTCAAAAATCATAGAGCTGGTCGCCATATACTTAGAGCTTGTAATTGGTTGCATGTCTAATTTACATAAATTTAAATTGGTTTCTTTATATGAATCTCTGTTCGGGTGCATTTCTTGTCACCGTCTAGCAAATTTTCAATTATTTTATTAAAAAGATACACGCAAACCCGATTTACAAAAAATCTGAGAGACAATAATTAATAAATGTTAAATATTCATAATTTTCTTTTATTATAAATTGTACAACAAAAGTACAAAAATTAATTTAAAAGTGTATAATAGAAATACACAGATTTATTAAAATCGCCTTGTGAAATCACCTTCTGCATAGCTCCAACGAACGATTATTTTCCAATCTGTATATTTTTATTTACAGTTCCTTTGTTTATTTTAATATAAAAACGCGATTCATATCCAAAATATAGGTTATAAAATGATAGTGAATACAAATATTAGTAATTACAAAAAGGCTTGAAGAAAATCTAAAATCATCGTTATAAATGTTAAAAAAAATCTTATGCTTTAAACAAAAATCACTTTTCCTGTTTAGGAGTCTACGGGCGGGGATCACGCTCGCGCTTCCGTGCGAATCCCCGCCCGTAGGGTACTGAACGCGCGTTGCGTCGATTATTCCTTTTCATCTGTTTGGAATGATAAAATCGCGTTGCGGAATCACCTTCTCCATATCTCCAACGAACGATTATTTTCTACTCTATTTTTATTTTTATTTACAGATTTTTTGTTTTTTTTTAATATAAAAACGCGATTTATATCATAAAATTTAGGTTATAAAATACCAGTTAATACAACTATTAGTAATTGCGAAAAGACTTGAGGAAAATCTTGAAGAATCATTATTAATTTTATACTAAACTCTTCTGCTTTAGACAAAAATCAAGTTTCCCGTTTTGGAGTCTACGGGCGGGGATCACGCTCGCGCTTCCGTGCGAATCCCCGCCCGTACTCTCTAAAAATAAATTAGTGAAAATTTCACTAATTTGCTTAGTGAAAAATATTTCACTAAATAATTAGTAGTTTTTTCACTAATTAATTAGTGAACTGTTTATTGTCACTAATGAATTAGTGAGTAATCACTAATTAATTAGTGAAAATTATCGAATTAATTTTTTACAAAATAATAAGTCAATTTTTCACTAATGAATTAGTGAATATTCACTAATTCATTAGTATATATTCACTAATTAATTAGTAAATATTCATTAGTTATAGTGTACTAAAAGATTTAGTAGATTGCGCGGCGCGGGTCAGTACTCGCTTGCTTTCCTTGCTGTGCAGACGTCTCCTAATAGCTTCGTGCTTCTCTTCGCATTACAACAGTTTGACTATATTTAATTAAACAAAAATGAAGGTATGTTCATTTAAGTTTGTAAATTAATCGATGTAGTCGTAAAACAAGTTGTAAAACTTGTAATATCGACGTATCCGCGTTTTGTATCTACCGCGCGCGTGGTAGGACGATCTTAAATCCAACTATAGATCAGTCTAATTACCAAGCTGATCGTATGGTGTAAATTGTAAATATCAGTATTATTTAAATGAAAAAGGAATCTGCCTTTACTTTTCTTTGTTTAAAGTTTACTATTAGAAAATATAGATTTTAAATTTAAATTATATATTTTTTAAATCAGTTATGTGCAATATGATGTATATTTACATTTGTAACTGCGCAGTACTTATTGTATCT
Organism: Theocolax elegans; assembly: GCA_026168455.1. Taxonomy (NCBI): domain Eukaryota; kingdom Metazoa; phylum Arthropoda; class Insecta; order Hymenoptera; family Cerocephalidae; genus Theocolax; species Theocolax elegans. The sequence goes on along the minus strand of JANSJX010000592.1, from coordinate 13,652 downwards.
ATTGTAAAATTGCTTTTTTGATTTCGACATAGTGAGCGCATTAATAATAATTGACATAATAATTTCTTACTTAGAGTTGTAAAGTTAATAAGTATTTTGCCTAATTGTTATTATTAACAGACAAGTAGTCAAGTATGATAAACTCTTTTAGAAATTTCAATATATAATTGGACAAACAAAAAAATAATTTTCGTTTTTGTGCTATCGAACTATTAGATAATAGATTCCACATTAGATTTTTTTTTTTTTTTTTTTTTTTTCGTGGGAAACTGGAGAAATCTTACATAAGACGACGACGAGGGTCCGCACTCGTCGCCAGTGCCGGATTCTTACCGGCTAAAACTCCAAACCCAACGCTTTCACCTGCCCAGCCCGGAACTGTTAGATTCCACATTAGATTATAGTAATAATTGCAAAGTTAATAATTATTTAGAATCAATAATTATTTCATAAATGAGAGTAGTCATGTATGCTAAATTGTATTAGAAACCTCAGGACAGAATATTATTTAGGTGAAAAAAATAATTTTAGTTTTTGCAAAATCGTTTACTACATAATTCGAAATTATATACGTATAGATATGTGTATAACATTATATATGTATAAATACTAAACAAATAATAAATAAAAAATATATCCATATTTTAGATTTTTAAAGTTTTTAAACTTTTTTAAACTAATTACTTTAGTGAATGAATGCACTGAATACGTCTATTGTAAACCAATATTTAAATTAGTGATTTTTCACTAATTGGATTAGTGGATTAATGCAGGGAATAAGGCATTAGGATTTACTATTTGAATTAGTGATTTTCACTAATTGGTTTAGTGGATTTATGCAGTGTATACATCCATTAGGATCCGCTATTTGAATTAGTGATTATTCACTAATTGCTGTAGTGTATTTTCTACTAATTGAATTAGTGCATATTCCACTATTTGAATTAGTGGGCTATTCACTAAACATTAGTGACCTAGTTATAACTATTTGAATTAGTAATTATTCACTAATTAGTTAGTGAATATTCACTAATTCATTTTTATAGAGTAGGGTACTGAACGCGCGCTGCTGTCGATTATTCCTTTTCATCTGTTTGGAATGGTAAAATCGCGTTGCGGAATCACCTTCTCCATAGCTCCAACGAACGATTATTTTCTACTCTATTTTTATTTTTATTACAGATTTTTTGTTTTTTTTTAATATAAAAACGCGATTTATATCATAAAATTTAGGTTATAAAATACTAGTTAATACAACTATTAATAATTGCGAAAAGACTTGAGGAAAATCTTGAAGAATCATTATAAATTTTAACAAACTCTTCTGCTCTAGACAAAAATCACTTTTCCTGTTTAGGAGTCTACGGGCAGGGATCACGCTCGCGCTTCCGTGCGAATCCCCGCCCGTAGGGTACTAAACGCGCGCTGCGTCGATTATTCCTTTTCATCTGTTTGGAATGGTAAAATCGCGTTGCGGAATCACCTTCACCATAGCTCCAACGAACGATTATTTTCTACTCTATTTTTATTTTTATTTACAGATTTTTTGTTTTTTTTTTAATATAAAAACGCGATTTATGTCATAAAATTTAGGTTATAAAATACTAGTGAATACAACTATTAGTAATTGCGAAAAGACTTGAGGAAAATCTTGAAGAATCAGTATAAATTTTAACAAAACTCTTCTGCTCTAGACAAAAATCAATTTTCCCGTTTAGGAGTCTACGGGCGGGGATCACGCTCGCGCTTCCGTGCGAATCCCCGCCCGTAGGATACTGAACGCGTGCTGCGTCGATTATTCCTTTTCATCTGTTTGGAATGGTAAAATCGCGTTGCGGAATCACCTACTCCATAGCTCCAGCGAACGATTATTTTCTACTCTATTTATATTTTTATTTACAGTTTTTTTGTTTTTTTTAATTTAAAAACGCGATTTATATCATAAAATTTAGGTTATAAAATACTAGTGAATACAACTATTAGTAATTGCGAAAAGACTTGAAGAAAATCTTGAAGAATCATTATAAGTTTTATACTAAACTCTTCTGCTTTAGACAAAAATCAAGTTTCCCGTTTGGGAGTCCACGGGCGGGGATCACGCTCGCGCTTCCGTGCGAATCCCCGCCCGTAGGGTACTGAACGCGCGCTGCGTCGATTATTCCTTTTCATCTGTTTGGAATGGTAAAATCGCGTTGCGAATCACCTTCTCCATAGCTCCAGCGAACGATTATTTTCTACTCTATTTATATTTTATTTACAGTTTTTTTGTTTTTTTTTAATATAAAAACGCGATTTATATCATAAAATTTAGGTTATAAAATACTAGTGTATACAACTATTAGTAATTGCGAAAAGACTTGAGGAAAATCTTGAAGAATCATTATAAGTTTTATACTAAACTCTTCTGCTTTAGACAAAAATCAAGTTTCCCGTTTGGGAGTCTACGGGCGGGGATCACGCTCGCGCTTCCGTGCGAATCCCCGCCCGTAGGGTACTGAACGCGCGCTGCGTCGATTATTCCTTTTCATCTGTTTGGAATGGTAAAATCGCGTTGCGAAATCACCTTCTCCATAGCTCCAGCGAACGATTATTTTCTACTCTATTTATATTTTTATTACAGTTTTTTGTTTTTTTTTAATATAAAAACGCGATTTATATCATAAAATTTAGGTTATAAAATACTAGTTAATACAACTATTAGTAATTACGAAAAGACTTGAGGAAAATCTTGAAGAATCATTATAAATTTTATACTAAACTCTTCTGCTTTAGACAAAAATCAAGTTTCCCGTTTGGGAGTCTACGGGCGGGGATCACGCTCGCGCTTCCGTGCGAATCCCCGCCCGTAGGGTACTGAACGCGCGCTGCGTCGATTATTCCTTTTCATCTGTTTGGAATGGTAAAATCGCGTTGCGAAATCACCTTCTCCATAGCTCCAACGAACGATTATTTTCTACTCTATTTATATTTTATTTACAGTTTTTTGTTTTTTTAATATAAAAACGCGATTTATATCATAAAATTTAGGTTATAAAATACTAGTTAATACAACTATTAGTAATTGCGAAAAGACTTGAAGAAAATCTTGAAGAATCATTATAAATTTTATACTAAACTCTTCTGCTTTAGACAAAATCAAGTTTCCCGTTTGGGAGTCTACGGGCGGGGATCACGCTCGCGCTTCCGTGCGAATCCCCGCCCGTAGGGTACTGAACGCGCGCTGCGTCGATTATTCCTTTTCATCTGTTTGGAATGGTAAAATCGCGTTGCGGAATCACCTTCTCCATAGCTCCATGCGAACGATTATTTTCTACTCTATTTATATTTTTATTTACAGTTTTTTGTTTTTTTAATATAAAAACGCGAATTATATCATAAAATTTAGGTTATAAAATACTAGTGAATACAACTATTAGTAATTACGAAAAAGCTTGATGAAAATCTAAAATCATCGTTATAAACGTTAAAAAAAATCTAATGCTTTAAACAATAATCAAGTTTCCCGTTTCCAAGTCTACGGGCGGGGATCACGCTCGCGTTATAATGTAAACGTATATAGTAAATATTTTTGTTTGGACCGGGCCGCATATCCATATATATATACATGTATATTGTGTATCGGCGGCACCTTGTCGACGGGTCATCGGGCCGGCCCGCGACTCGCGAGTGATGTACTGATCGATTTCCTATATAGTAAAGTTGGTCCTACATATAAAGTATGTACTAATATATGTATAAGTAATGTCGAGATTACCGATATATAGCGATATTCTTGAACGTTCGCATTATATTACTAGTGGATTTGGGCGCGCCACGCGTGCCGATGTTTTGTTTTCCATTGATTTTCGAGTTTTTTCATGTTCGAGATCGAGATTCGAGATCTTCGATTTGAGCGCTTACTCAATTTACAATAGGACTAGTGGATTTGGGCGCGCTACGCGCGCCGATGTGTTGTTTTCGATTGATTTTCGAGTTTTTTAATGCTCGAGATCGAGATTCGAGATCTTCGATTCGATCGCTTACTACAATTTATAATAGGATAGACTAGATCATCGAGGCCATCGTTTACTGTTTTGTTTGATTTTTTTAAACCTCTAACCTACATAAAAAGTCTACTTAAAATATTTGTGATGCCTTTTCGAGAGGATCGCGGGCATACATGAGTAACACCATAATGCTTATATGACAATGTCCGTCTATTGATTTTTGTTCTTTTGCCTTTTTCCGATTTTTGCCAAAGTATTTTCATCGACGTTCTGAACTTTCCCTAAGAGCTAAGATTATTTTATCACTTTGTGTAAAATTATTCAGGAGCAAATTTGGTATGTGGGTTTCGAAATCAAAACGTTTGTGTCGTAGAGATCAAATTTTAGATGAAGTTGTAGATGATGATAATATGTCCTCTGATGAAGAAAATTCAAATGGATCAGATTCTGATGATGGTTCAGAAAATGGTGATATTCAAGAAAACTCTGATTGTATCATTCGAGTAACAGACTTGATTTCGTCAAAATCTTATGAAAAGGTCCTTGATCAATACACAGAGGATCAAAAAAACTCGAACCAAACCACTTGTACGAATGGCTAGAGGGTGAAAAGAAATTTGATGAGAGTCCCACAAACGAAATCATATTATCTAATCGACGATAAAAAAATTCGTAATGCATCTTTTACAGAAGTTTTTGAAATATTTTTTTTCGAGAGATATGAAAAATTACATCATTGAAAGCACCATCATGAACGATTATGAACTTACTCTTGATGATTTGAATACTTTCATAGGAATTATTGTTATGTCGACTTTTAACACTAGAAAGTCTCAAAAAGATTATTGGTCAAGAGACCCTTTTTTGGCCTGTCATCCAATAGCTGCAGCTATGAGTCGGGATAAATTCTTAAAAATAAAATCTAAAATAAAATTCTCTAAACCGTCTGACTTTAGTCCTACGGATAAAGCTTGGAGAGTACGCGCCTATTTTGAAAATTTAAAAAAAATCTGAAACAATTTGGTTACTTTTCCACTTCTTTATCTTTAGACGAAACAATGATCAAATTTTATGGGAGAACTGTTTTGAAACAGTATATAAAAGATAAGCCAGAACAATGGAGCATAAAGCAGTGGTCTCTATGTAATCCCGAAGGATATTTGTTTGATTGTGACATTTACTGTGGAAACGGATCCAACCCTTTTTCAAAAGGGAACAGTGATATTCTTGACAAATGTGCTTTGGGAAGTAAAGCGGTCTTGCAGATAACTCAAGGGCTTCTTACTTCGGTTTCACCAAAAAAAATAATAAAGTATCATATCTATTTTGATAACTATTTTAAGTCCTGATTTATTGGTTCACCTGAAAAATATTGGAGTAAGGGCTACAGGTACTGTTCAATCAGATAGAATGAAAGGAGTTACAAACGATATTGATAAGAATCCGATCGGGGCTCATACGGTGTAAAACATGACAAAAATAGTGGCATGAATTACATCACTATTATGGACTGGAAACCTGTATCAATTCTGTCACTAACTGCAGGTGTTACACCCTTATCATCAATGGAAAGATACTCTAAAGAACATCGTAGTAAAATAGAATTACCATTTCCGAATGCGTTTTCAATTTATAATAAATATATGAGAGGAGTTGACCTACATGACTATCACTGCAGTATGTTGATGCCTTCAATTATATGTAAGAAATGGACATGGGTTATTTTTCTAAGATTAATTCAAGCATCTATAGCCAATGCTACAGTGCTGAAAAATATGGTACGCAACGAAACTAAAAAATTAGGGACTAAAGATATTGCTATAGAAATAGCCCGTAATTATGTAAAGAAAAACTCTATTAAAAATCCAAGACCACATAAAACTGCACTGTCAGAAAAGAAAAAAAATTGTACAAACTTTTCGAAGTGTTCTGTCAGAACTCAAAAAATTTGTACTTCTTGTAATATTCACATTTGTGTTGCCTGCTTTGACAGTTATCACACAAAATTTGCATGATTCTTCAGTATTTTCACTAAAAAGAAAAACAAAAATTATAAAAATTATAAAAAAAATGATAAAAATTTTAAAAATGTCAAAAAAAATAAAAATTATCACATACCTTTAACAGGCAACATTTATTAATTGGGATTAGTAATGGGTGTTTTTAAAAATTTGTTTTAAATAATTAAATATTAGAAATTACTCAAATTTTTCCACACTATAGTAATACACTATAATCAAGAAACATACAAGAAAAATATAATAGATTTTGTATAGAGGAAAACATCTTTCTAATAAGTTGACACTGCATATATATAAAAATGTCCATTTATCCAAAGCCTGCCGCTATGTTTACACTTGCAGTATTTAAAGCGCCCAAAAAAATTCTCGACGTTGCCGTGAGATAACACGAAACAATCAAATTTGCCTCGCTCTTATTGCGCTTAGAGCCACGGGTGGGGGGAGCGGCGGCCATGTCGTCTGCGCTTCCCCTCTACTCCTTATTCGGATAAATTTTATGCCTTTTTCAATATCTCAAAATTTTACACTTACAGAAATCGAATAAAAAATCGTTCCGATGCTAAATTTTACGTTCTTTCATTTGACACTAATCGTTTTGCTGTAGACCCAACGGTTATTGAGATATAATTTAAAATAACTTTTAAATGTTGGTTTCGCATAGAACCCCTGGACCTAGGAAGCTGCAAATTTCAGAATCGTTTTCTACGACCTCGATTAACCAAATATCAAAAATGCAGCCACTTCTGTGACAAGTCGATTTCAGACCTATTTTCACCGGACTACTTCTCGAGTGCCATGATTCTGTATCCGCGCATGCGCATAGCTCGTTCTCGGTGGGCTGAAACTTCGCGATTGTGCGCTTAACGCACGGACCGCGATCGTGCGTCTCGATGTGGCTCAGCTGTTATCTTATTGCTGGCTGATATCTTCTTTACCTGGACATCGTAGCTGTTCCTCTCTTAAGGTAATATTCTCGTTTATTATCTCTGCCCATCAACTAATGAATACGGCATGAAGTCGACTACGTCGCCACGACGCCAACCTCGTTACCCGTAGCCGTCTCTACTCTGCTTCACTTGATGACGCCGAACGCCAAGGTCGCCACAGCTATTCCATGTAAAATCTCCAGGTAATTATTTGTATATCGGGGTGGCGCTGATATGCGTTTTTATCTACATAATAATTCGGTATCTGCTGTATACCAAATTTGTGTACACGCATAACCTCAATCCAACCTTGTTTCTCCTAACACACAGCTGTCATATGTGGATACGGTTGCGGTAGTAAGATACAGCTGTATATGTTCCTATGTCCTTATCCTACATATCAGTAGCATATACTAAAATAAGTGGTATTATCTTCACAGTGGACTGGATGCTTGCATGCTAGCTCCGAATACCCTGGGCCGAGGATAGCAATTTTCACTCTGGCTGTGGACTGCTGACATCTTTCAGCTCATAATAACCTCGTTTGTAATCTCTCCTCATCAACTAATAAGTACGGTGTGAAATCGACTACGTTGCTACGACGCCAACCTCGTTACCCGTATCCGTCTCTACTCTGCTTCACTTGATGACGCCGAACACCAAGATCGCCACGCTATTCCATGTAAAATCTCCAGGTAATTCTTTGTATATCGGGGTGGCGCTGATATGCGTTTTTATCTACAGAATAATTCGGTATCTGCTGTATACCAAATTTGTGTACACGCATAACCTCAATCCAACCTTGTTTTTCCTAACACACAGCTGTCATATGTGGATACGGTTGTGATAGTAAGATACAGCTGTATATGTTCCTATGTCCTTATCCTACATATCAGTAGCATATACTAAAATAAATGGTATTATCTTCACAGCGGACTGGATGCTTGCATGCTAACTCCGGACACCCTGGGCCGAGGATGGCAATTTTCACTCTGGCTGTGGACTGCTGACATCTTCCAGCTCAGTTTCTCCGTACTTGTCAGTCTATTGGAAGCCCCTGTGGTTGCTGCTTTATCGACCTCCCTCAACAGTTAGCTAGATGGTCCTGATGATAAGCTGGGTTATCGCTAGCCGTTCCAGCTTACATATATTTCAAGTGGCATTGTGTGTTAGTGAGTCTTGGGAAGGGTTATTGGAATTATGAGAGTGGGTAGGACTTAGATCCAGTGCGGGTAGGTAGACAGAGGGTAAGGTTGAAGTAATATGAGTAGCTAGGTTTGAATAAGTAGTCGCTTAGCTATTCGGGTAGGTAGGTATTCGCTTTAGCTTCAAATATAATTCGTGATAGAAACAATTTTTTGAAGAGTTTTTTTTGAAGCTATTTATCTCAAAATCTATTACAGGAATCTGCACCTTTCAACCCAAAAATTATATCTAAAATATTGCATTAAAAATCTGAAAAAATTCGTACGGATAGGTGAAGACATAAGGAAGGGCTTGACGTTTTGATTTTTTAATGAAAAGGCATTTTTTAAATAATAATTGAGTAAACAATGTTTGGTCGGTAATTATTCATCTAAAAAATCATAATATTTCAACAACACCATTGTGATCAAATTATGGATTTAAACATTTGGGAAAATTTGTGTATATTATTTAAAACATGCTTGAGGGCTTGACGTTTAGCGTTTTTTAAAAACTTTATTCATTTGTTTATAAAAAAAAGTACAAAATGACCATTTTCTGGGTCCTATATCCCCTTAAATTGAGATATCTTATTAGAAATTCGGTGAAATGTTATTGGTAGCTTAGCATAATGTTTTTTTCATTTGTAATTTTTACCCTCCATTGTTGAATTTGTAAATAGTCTATTGTTAAAACCCTTCCCAATCGACTATTTAGAAATGTTTTTTCTTTACTTTCTTGTGTATTTATTAATATCTTTGCATGCTTTTTTTATGTTTTGCTTTATTGCTCGATATACTACTATAAATTGCATGATTATCTTTTGCTTTACTTTCTTATGGGATATTTTAGATTGGTGTTCTGCATGAGAGCATAAAGAGATGTTGAACCCAAATTACAGGGATCTACACCAAAAAGTGTATCTAAAATATTAATTAAAAAATCGATACAGAGAAAAAGACTGATGGTTTGACTTTGAAAGAAAATTTTTTTTTAAGTAATTGAGCAAACCAGTTTAATTTGTAGTTTTTAATCAATGTGGATACATTGTTGAAAACGTGCCTTAGGGCGTGAAAGCATTATTATTTCGAAACTTCATTGTTTTGTTTAAAATATCATTGTAAAAAATTTTGTGTGATTTGCTAATATCTTTGCATGATTTTTTTTGTTTTACTTCTTATGGGATATTTTAGATTGGTGCACTGCATGAGAGCATAAAGAGATGTCGAACCCAAATTACATGGATCTAGACCAAAGAGTGTATCTAAAATATTAATTAAAAAATCGATACAGAGAAAAGGTCTGATGGTTTGACTTCTAAAGAAAAATTTTATTTTAAATAATAATTGAGCAAACCAATTTAATTTGTAGTTTTTAATCAATGTGGATACATTGTTGAAAACATGTCTTAGGGCGTGAAAGCATTATTATTTCGAAACTTCATTGTTTTGTTTAAAATAACAATGTAAAAAAACATTTGTGTGATTTGTTAATATCTTTGCATGATTTTCTTTTCTTTATTTTCTTACGAGATATTTTAGATGTGCGTACTGCATGAGCATAAAGAGATGTTGAACCCAAATTATAGGGATCTACACCAAAAAATGTGATACAAATGACTTAAAACATGAGGTAGAGTCTAACAGTTCGATTTCTCAATAAAAAATTATTCTTACAATAATAATTCAGCAAACCATTATTGGTTTCTAATTATTAATCAAAATGACAAAATCATAGTAAAAGATCAATTTTAATATCTGGCAAAATGAGGGTACATTGTTGAAAACACGCCTCAGGACCTGAAAGACAACATTATTATTTCAAAATCTCATTGTTTTGTTATAAAACAATGTAAAATATAACAATTTTTTGAATGTTATATCCCTAAATAATTTTATTGACATTGCCACGTTTGTTGCTTGACATACATTGCATATTACAAAAATATTATGTATCTAATGCCATCTACTGGAAAATCTATCTATCGGATAAACTCATTATTTTTTCCTTATCACGGCGCCTTGGAAATTTGTTTTTTATTTAAGTCACTTTATTGGCATCGTATCTAGGTACATATTGCCACTTGGAAATTTGTAACGAAATAATACAGCGAGCGCCATCTATGGGAGAAAACATCACTGCACGACCGCGTGACGTAATTCGTAAAGTAATGGCGGCGTGCAAAACAAGTCGTTTCTCGTCAGTCAAATCGTACTTATCACTTTACGATTTGAATATTAATCTTTTGAGGTGACAACCGGCCTACAGATACTTCTAGTATGAGTGGCAATCCCGCTCATCTCTCTATTTGCATTGTATAGTCTTTACTTTTTTAAATTAACAATTATTTCGGATATGTCTCGACTGACCTCAGCGCCATTACTATTGGTGTCAATGTTAGGAGAGAGCGCTTACGCCATCTTCGTCGTAAATATATAATTAAATTTAACAATCTATATTACCGACCCGCGGAACGTTGTTTTAGACCATCCGACATCCCCTTAAATTAATGTCTTGGATAAGTTTAAAAATCTTCTTTTTTTAACTCGTTACATTTGGATTAAGGAGATGAGATAACCAGAAATTAATATAGCAATTTAGTTTTTAATTAACGATGGTTTTTTTCTAGTAACGATTTTCTATTCCCTCTGAATATCATCTACAATATTTTTGAATATGTTTTGTCCCTAAGTGATTGAGATTTTCGGATAGTTTGCAGAACTCGATTTTATCTCAAAGAAAACTAATTCTCACTATTACATAGTTTATTTGTTTTTGTAAACAAATGAATAAATTTTGTTAAAAACTCTGAACGTCAGGCCCTTAGGCATGTTTCAAATATATAGCCGAATTTTTCCAGATTTTTAAATTGATAATTTGTTTACAAGGTTTGGGTTGACAGCTTATATCTTTTTATGACTAATAATACCGAACAAAAATGGTTTACTTAATTAGTATTTAAAAAACTTTTCTTAAATAAATCAGAAAGTCAAGCCTTTTTTTTATGTTTTCAGCTATCCGTATAAATTTTTCAGATTTTAATTCAATATTTTAGACATAATTTTTATATCAATGTGTTATACTATATCAATGTGTTAAATATAGATTACAAAGATCGGAATAAATATAAATTTTTGGTTACAGTAATAATTAACATATTCACATGGTGAATAGAAATAACTCAATTGTTACAGAGAAGTCTGAGGAACAACGATTGGAAATTCAAATTTCCGAAAGAAGTATTTTTATGTGTACAGAACAAGAACACACAATTATTGATTCACTAGAAACTTTTAAATGAATTTCCTTTATTTTCATCATGCATTACCTTTTAAAAAATGTTTTTTCTTCATTTTATTACAATTTCTAAAAAAATATATTTAATCTAATCTAATGCATTAATTTAAATTAATTTTTAATTAATAACCACTTTCTTCAACATGAATTTAATTCAATTGTCAGAGTTTATTCACCTAACCACTTATGTAAATAATTAAAATCAATCTATCGAAATACTTAATTAATATCGTCAGCGAAGAATAAAAGTAATGTGTCAATTCAGAATTCATTTTGAGAAAATGCCGATTAAGAATTCTGTCTGTTAAGGTACCGATTAAAATTTCTTTTTTAAGGTACCAAATATATTAAATTATTATAACAAAAATTAATTCTAATTAATATTTACGATAAATAATATTGTACAATTAAATAAATTGACATTTTTTTATGAAAACATAGTAATTAAAAACATTGAGGTAGTGTCACAATTTTTTAAAAAGAAAGATCACAAAAATGCATTCTATTACTTAATAAACTTAATCTAACTATAAGATTTATTCGGTATATTCCGAGGCACAAATTAAACTATATTTAATATTTAGATAAACACAAATTTGAAATGAAATCACTGTGTATATGTAACACATATTTATATATAAAACATATAATCTCTCCGCGACAAAGAAAACGAACGACTATATATTTCGACTAAACAACCTATGATATATATTCATTCATCCAATTGAATAACGACAAATTCAATGTACAAACCTAATCGTGGCATTTCAATCAGCATCCGGAATTCAGTATTACTTAGAGGGGAAGGAGAGAGAGAGGCCAGTAGCTATTACTTTACGACCAATCGAGAGGACGTGCGTCAGATACCGTCAAAGACAGACGCGTTGTCCTGTAAGACCCGTGTAGGTGTAGGATTGCTTGCGGTTCCTATACCTCCTGTTCTATACATATACATCCATATATATATACATATACACACACACATACATACTCACGAGAGATTGGCACGGGCGACTATAGGTTGGATGATGCTTATAGCTTATTTAATGAATTGGACGTAGTTGTCATGATGTAAGACACACCGGTGACCTGGATCGATCGATCTTTGCGGTTACGATTAATTCACGATCGTTTTGATGCACCTCGAGGCTTCAGTACGTTGTAAAATCGTCACCGATGAAAATAAGCGCGAGTGCGCGTATATGTAAATACATATTTTCCTTGTATTCGTCAATTTGTTAAAATGTTCGCTTATTGTTTTGTTTTTTTTGTAACGAAATTTTAAGGGAAAAATACAAATGTCTGTATGTATATTGCGTACATCTAATTCGTCTAAAGTGAAATGAATTTTTATTTATATAAATATATATATATACATATCGCGTATATACTATTGTTTTTTTTTTTGAGAGCGTTGAAAACATTTTTTTTTGCGATACGTAAACAATAGTTGATGGATTCGGTTTTTTGTTTGGTTTGTTAAAAAAGATAATTATTTTTCACGAAAAATAGAGTTACATGTGTAATTTACCGATATGTTTTGTCGAGCGTTACGAAAGTTAAAGAAAAAATGGAGATATTGCGAATAGGAAGAAGAAGAGTTGCAAAGGATAAATAACTGGAAATTGTTTAAACCGACGAAGTTGTGTAGATTTACGTCTCGTATGTGTATAGAACGAAAAGGGTAAGCTCAAGAAAAAACGAAGCTATTCGTTGCGAACAACGTGACCCCCGCTACGCACCGAGTCTCTCGGTTAAAGAAAGTGGCCAGTTTGTACTTGGACTAGTGAAAAACATTATTAGTTCAAAGCACCGGATATACGTCTTATCGGACAAACGTGTAGAACGCGAACGTAGTGGGAACGTTTACCTAAACTGCGCGTCGTTGTGGTAGAAAAATGTTTGATTGGAAAATCCGTACAGTACGACGATAGCGGATCCGGTTTGTGTTGGTTTGTTTATCGACGAATGGAAATTCGTATTTGCCGAAGTGAAATATTTGTGTCAGTGGGATTCGACGATCAAAATTTTACTGTGCGCGTGTCATCGCGTAATTGATAAGTTTTACGTAAGGAGGTGTGAGGGGTGAACGTAGAATTTTAAGTTGATGCGTCAGATGTGACCACTTATTAAAATTACCGAAGTGGAATAAAACATGAGATGCGAAGGCAATTTATTACTCAACGAGTTTAAAATTATTGGTAGAAACGTTGTGGTACGTACACTAAAAAAAACTA
>JANSJX010000591.1:0-21202 GCA_026168455.1 Theocolax elegans | reverse complement strand
GTGCAGAATTTGAAATATTTCCAACATCATCCAACATTTTTTCTAATCCATTAAAATCAGTAGTATAATTTTGCGTTATTTCTTTGATATTTGACCGCTCATATATTTCAAAAATAAATTCTGATAAACTTTCAAAGTTAATAGGATACTTTTTAATGTTAAAATTAATGAAATCTTGAGACGGGTTCATCATTAATTGAAAATCATCCACTGTACTAGGTAATGTTTTTGATTTTTTCTTAGGTTTAGGCTTTAAAAAATGTGAAGCATTAACAGTACTTTTATTTTTTCCCTATCTAACGAGGTAGCTGAAGTCGTCCTACAGCTGCATGTCCTACAGCTACTGAAAGACACAGTACCTAAAATCAATAGTATTTAATTGTAAACTTTTAATTTCATTAACGCGTTAGTTCATTTTTATCAAAGGTACACAATTCTAAAATAGAAAATATTAATATTTACGTTGTGTAATAAAATGAATTTTTGATTTGAAAACCATCATAAATTAATCTCACTTTCAGGGATTGTAGCAGCGTAAATTTCCTTAGTTACAGAAATTGTATCGAGGAAAGGTAAATCAAATTCATTCTGCAAATTATTGGTTGCTATTTCGGGAATTAAACTTTCATCTTCCTCTGTTACAGACGCACCTTTTGCAGTATAGGACGCTGCAACAAAAATATTAAAAAAAATTAAATTAAAGTTTAATTTTCTTGAAATAATTTCAAATCGACAGATGAAAATGGTAAATTTACCATTATCGAGCTCAGAAATGTAGCTTTTCTCGATCTCATAATGGTTTCCAAAGCTGTCTCCCCTTACTTCGGGAATTTCGTTGTTATTGAGTTCGAAGAATGATGTATCTTCTGTAACATAAATAATAGAATTAAACAATGTATTTTGAAGTGCCAATTGCCCATTACACTTTATAAAAATTATGGAAAGGAATTTTTTTTAAGAAATTGTAATAAAAAAATGTTGTACTAGATATTGGATATGTTGGCTGAAACTCGATAGTATTCGTGAAAAATTCTCTCGACAATTTGAGGGTTTTATTCCAGGATGCGCGAACTGCGCAAGGATAATTGTCCTCATGAAAAATCACTCATATGGCGCGACACTCGAAATCAAATTGCCGGACTCGAAAATCTTAATTTCATCATACTCGAAAAACACCCAATTATACACCAAACATGTTACCAAAATAACACCAAAATACATATAAAATAATAGATTTCATCAGTAATATATAAAATCAACATAACTCATGCAACATATAAACATTAATTTAAATACTCGAGAAAATCCAACTATAAATCGCAATATCAATTACCCATATAATACAATGAGTGAGAGAGAGAACGCCTTATATATATAGACATGCTTATATGTAATATACCTCGATACTCTCTCGGCTATATCATGCTCCCCACTCTGATAGCGGCGCGAGCATGTTGCGCGTACTCATTATTCGAGATGAGAGCGATCGCGTGCGTTACTCGCTCCCCCTCTACCCTCGTGTCGACAATACCCGGTGTACGTCATTACCGCGATCACCTGTTTCTCGCGTTCGGGTTATATTAGTATATGTGTATGTGCGTGTGTATGTCCCGGTTGCCGAAGATGCGCGACGTATAAATTAATCCGTACGCGCACCACGTGATTATCAGTGATATGCGTTCGTACGTATTCTCGTTGTGTGTGTGTAAACGTGATTACTCTGTGTCTAGTTTTAATACCTTTTATCTCTTAATCAACTATTCATAATCGCTTACTTAAATTTATTCCTATTTTACAATAATCATTAGATGCATGTGTATATGCTTAGCGTATACACATACATAATGACGCATTTAGTTTATTTAATTGTGAAACGTCACAATTGTGAACCTCTTGATATAAGCGAAGTACTCCAACAAGATGCACGTGTAGATTCCGATACACCTATTTCTGATAAAATAAGAAAAACCGAAAAGTCGTACGATACTATTGTTAAACAATTAAGTACAAAAAGACAAAAGATTATGTGAATGAAAATGATCGATGTACTAAGAATGATGTGCCAGAAGAATATGAACTCTGAAGGATGGTGTAACACCGAAAAAGAACAGTATGCGTTTACGAAACGTTAAACTCAAATTCAATGTCTTGAACTATAGTTCTGACAATTCATTGAACGGATCGAACTTCTCAGATTCTAGTATTCAGAATACTCGATAAAAATAAATAATAAAAAGAAAAAAGTTGTTAAAATGACAAAGGAAAATTCCCAAGAAATGAAGATGTGAATCATAATTAACGAATCTGAACGCGCAGAAGAATCATTTCAGATAAAATTGAAAATTGAGCAACAAAGGAACCAAAAGTTATCTTTACAAAAGATATAAATACTGTTGAAATCCCTTCTTCTTATTTTAAATATAAGCTTAGTATTCTAGCCGACGATAAGATTAGAGCAGCATTAGAACAAATGATGGCATATATCTTGCAATGTACTTGTCGACTGTCCTTTTATGGAAAAGTACGATACAATGAGCATAATGTTGTAGCTTATGCGAAATGTAATCTGCAGAACATAAGCAAAGATTTAGATTTCGAATAGATCATTCAGAAGATCCAGTATCTTTTGTACATGTAGCAAGCAATAAGGAAATAACGTACGTTCACGATAAAACCGTAATGGCTAATTATTTAGATCATTAAAAGGTGAAGAACGGAAGCAGTGGGCAAATAAATTAAAGCAGTCTAGAGCAATAGACGTGTTAACAGAAATTCAGAAGAATACAAGTCCTGATTTAGCCCGTGATGGTTTCACGCAAAATTTACGTACATTTAACGTAGTATATAAAGTAAACTCAGAAGAAAAATGTAAAAGGCGCTTGACACTTGAGTCACCAGATTTGTCGGAATTAATGCAGTTATGGATTGAGCAGCAGAGAAATTTCAAGATCCATTTCTCAGATATGTTGGACTGCCATTGACTGCAGTAATGTATACAAAAGAAGATTTACTATGTGCTGTGATGTAGTATCCCGCGCATTACACCACGTGGAATATACTTCTACCTTATATGATTTTCTTGATCATCAATATTAATAATACGTATATATATATATATATGTTATCCTCCTCACTGCTGTCGCCGACTCTGGTCTCGGGTTCGTAATGCCGTCGTTGCGGGAACGACACTTATCAGAAAAGGGGGATGAGGAGACTCAATGGTGTTAAGAATAATTACTACGAGAATGTATGAAAACTCCATTAACACATTTATTGTAATTTATTTATATAAATTTATTACCGACAACAATTTTCGAATATAATATTATTTTATACGGGCCCGATCTTCCCGTCACACTCCTTTCGTAAAATACAATCAGTTCTTAATATATTTACTTGCTCTCTAAATCTCTTTGAGTGAATTTTCACTCGAATAGAGTGAGAATTCACTCGATGTATCCAGAAAAAACAGAGCCTGTCGGCTTCGAGTGATGTTCATTTTAAGGGAAGAGTGAAAACTTCACTCGGGCTGAAGAGTCATTAAAACGACCCTATAATAGAGTGATATATCACCCTTTTTAGATGATTTTATCACTCGAAAAAGAGTGAATTCTCGCTCGTTTGTAAGGTGAATAGATATTGGGATAGTAGATGTAGTATCTAACCTCAAAATCAACAATTTTTTATAAAAATATTAAAATGCATAACAACTTGTGCTTAGTCTTTAAAATGGAAATTATATATATACATAAAAATTATAAGCGTTTCGTCATCGATCTCCAGTTTGAAATTTTGGGTTCCTCATGTAAAGAACTGGAGATCTTACCTTAGACGCCTATGGCATGATGTACTGCGATGCCAGCAAGATGTTATACGGTTTATACATAAAAGAAGATGACGATCTCTCTAGCAAGTATATAGAGAAATAGTCATCTCCCTCTAGCGGTGGGAAAAATTACCAGCCAGATATATATATGGGGTATTCCACGTGAAGTGGTCCGATCAAAATTTTAAAATGCACCAAATTTTGGGTACACATTGCAAATGTTTTTCAGAATACAGAATAAAATTTTTAGGTACTGGAATGTATTTGCTCAAAGTTATTCTAACCTCAAAAGTGAATTTTTTCTAGTTTTTTTTCAACACCAGCTGGGTTTACCGCTATTTAACTCAAAATCTATCAACTTTTATATATAAACCTTATATATAACATTCGTTGCTAACTATGTCAAGAATTTATCCTTCTGGGTTAGAATTTCTAATCTCAATGTAATGTTACATAAACTTCATGTCAATTGATTTTTTTATCCAAAAGTCTAAAAAAAAGCTTGAAGCAATACCTTTTCAAATGGTCTGTAGCATTTTTGGGGCCTTCAATTCTGTAAAAAGTTATGATAATTTAAAGAAACTCAAAATTTTTTTAAAAATTTAAATGGGAATTACCATGTTAATTTTTGTGAATTTTATGTCTTTCTTTAAATTATCATAACTTTTTACAGAATTGAAGGCCCCAAAAATGCTACAGACCATTTGAAAGGTATTGCTTCAAGCTCTTTTTTAGACTTTTGGATAAAAAAATCAATTGTGGCGCACTTACACTATTTTTAGTTGAATATTGACATGTAGTTTATGTAACATTAACCTTGAGATTAGAAATTCTAACCCAGAAGGATAAATTCTTGACATAGTTAGCAACGAATGTTATATATAATGTTTTATAGTAAAAGTTGATAGATTTTGAGTTAAATAGCGGTAAACCCAGCTGGTGTTGAAAAAAACTAGAAAAAATTCACTTTTGAGGTAGAATAACTTTTGAGCAAATACATTCCAGTACCTAAAATTTTATTCTGTATTCTGAAAAACATTTGCAATGTGTACCCAAAATTTGGTGCATTTTAAAATTTTGATCGGACCACTTCACGTGGAATACCCATATATATATATTATACACCCGTAAAATTCGAGTCACTTTCTCTCACTCGATAAGGTAGAGAGGCTCAAGTCATTCTAATACGATTCAATGTCATTTGGTAATCACTCGAAAACGAGTCACTTAAAAGTCACTCGGTCTTCGACTGGAAAATTTCACTCGAAGAGATTTAGAGAGTGAATTTTAATTAATCACAAAGTCGCGAATATTCTATCAAATATCTAACTACTGCGTGAGGAACCCGGTTCACTACGAAAAGAAAATTATAAAGTATAAAAATGGCCGCGTGCAGACCACTCACCCGCTGTTTTTCTAGATTTTATCCTCAGTGATTCCGCTCCTGATCTCTCGTCTCCGCAATCACAAATTTTTCTCTCAATATCTCAATATCTCAATATTTCAATCCTTCCTGGATATCTACTCTATCTCTTATCTTTCTCTCCAATTATTTATATCCTCTCTTATTTCCTTGACTCGTTATTCGACTATTTTATTCTCTATATTATCTCGATGCGTCTCCTTACAGGTATTGGCGGTGAGTGTGTGGTCTCTCTCAAGGTATCGACGGTGAATGGTCTCGGCGTTCTTCTTCCTCGATATCCTTTTCCATTCTTCCGTTACACGGCGCTACTCGTATCCTTCTTTGCCGTTGTGCTTCTCCAATCCCGTTTTCTTATCGTCCGGTTTGAATTTCCTGCCAACTACTGTACCGCCACCTATTCCTCTCTTCTTCAACCTCTCTTCTAGTGGCGGTACAACTCTTGCGAAAATGATCCGCAGCGGGCAAATTCTCCACCTCCCCCAATGCATCAGAATATCTTCTTTCTATCTGGATCGTTCCCGCTCGTTCCTCCTTTCCCCCGCGGCGCACCACCATCTTGCGTCGAGTAGTTTGCGCGAGAGCGAGAAGACTTCCCCCACTCTCACGCTCGACGGGAGATGTAGACACGTTGTTTGTTTACGTGCGCGTATACCAGTATGCAGTTTTCTTAATCGTGAGTTTCATCGGTGTTCTACGGGATTAACCTCTTCGCCGGGGGAACTCCGTACCTGGACAGGATCACCACAACGTTGGCTCCCGTGGACGAGAACAGGTTCAGACTGCATCGATGGACACAGGTAGACTTCGCCTGTACGGTTGGCAGTATCGTTCGTGTGTTGCCTTCCATTTCTTTCCATCTCCTTTCTTTCCTTACATTTTCCTCAAACATAATATATAAACATGATTATTCCTATCCTATCCTTCGGTGAACGTCGGTGATGAGAATGGCTCGGGCCCATATTCTTAAACCAATGTTTACCTATTCCTAACCTCAAACTTCCTATACAAACATATATTTCCTTATATCCCATATATCGATTATATTTATTCCTAACCTATCCTACATTCATTAATATTATTTTACTTATGATTATTTTATTTACAGGAGAACCAGGAACCACTACGAGCTCCAGCAGACACCCAGGATCATCAACGAGAGCTACCCAAGGAGTTCTCCAGAGTACGAGTGGTCAACGTTGGACCACTATTGGACCCCATGATTCCCAGTACGTATCAAGGTAATAATACTATATTTATATTCCTTTCTTTCTGTATTCATTTCTTTCTATTATATTAATTTATATTCATACGTTCTTGTTTACATATTACTAATATATATTTTTGTTTTAGGTGTGCCCCGCTCTGTCATCTCCCCCTGATAATATGCATTTGTATGTGGGCTAGTGAGGCTCGCCTCACAATACCCCCCTCCTAAGTCGGGACACACTCCTACAAGGAGGGTGGACTGCACTTACAATTGGCCTTAAGCGATTTTCGTCACCGATCATTCATATCCCATTCATTTACATAAATATTCACTCTGATACCAACATCTGTTACATTCATCTGCCCAAAAAAAATTTTCAACATCAAATCGTCGTTCCCCGATAAGAAGGTGCTACCTCGGAATCCGGTTATAAAAGGTGCTACCTCGGAATCCGGTTATAAAAGGTGCTACCTCGGAGCCCGGTTGTAAAAGGTGCTACCTCGGAGTCCGGTTATAAAAGGTGCTACCTCGGAGTCCGGTTATAAAAGGTGCTACCTTGGAGTCCGGTTATAAAAGGTGCTAACTCGGAGTCCGGTTATAAAAGGTGATAACTCAGGAGCGAAATTTCAGTCTATGATTTTAAGTTGGTACTACTGCAAGTGTAAGCTCAGCAATAAGATTGACAATTGTTTTTTGGCAATTTTATAAAAGATTATTTTTATTTATCTATTAGTTATTTATTATTATTTAGTAGTACCTATGCGTATATCGTCAAAAAATTTAAATAAACGTAATTCAGGTAAAGTTATTATTTAGTTTGAGTATATTTTAAACTGTTTCTTTTTATATTTTAATCTCCAAAATAAGAAAATTACGTCGACATATATAGTACTAAACTTTGATAATTTCTTATATAGATTCAATAGATAATCATTGATAAATTATAAAATTATAAATTATACTACTGCAAAAGTTAAAAAACTAATTATGATGAGTAGTAACTGCAGAAAATACATGGTAAATAATAATTAAGTATGTTTAAATGATAAAAATGTAAGCTAAATGCGTAAATTTTAATAATTTCTCGCAAACTGTCATTTTTCGCAATTTTAATTATAATTTGACTAATGTAATTTAACACTGATACCTCTTAAACAATTTAAAGCATGTCAACTATTCAATTTGGCGGTTGTATTCGAATCATTTTGTACCTTATTCCATTTCTCTCCCTTGTTTAACTCTAGCGAAAAATCTCACTCCGTAAAACAGAACCTTCGGCAGTTGTGTCGAAATGTATTATAAAAATTGAGTTATTTAAAACCAACAATTGTCTACAGTGTATATTTCATCTATTTTGTTTTAATTATAATTATTATAAACATTATGTTACGGTATTAAGTTTTACGATATATTGTTAAATTCCGCATTAAAAATAAGAGTACAACGTTAAATAATAGATAAATAAAAATAATCTTTTATAAAATTACCAAAAAACAATTGTCAATATTATTGCTGAGCTAAACCGGCAGTAGTACCAACTTAAAATCATAGACGAAAAATTCGTTCCTGAGTATCACCTTTATAACCGGACTCCGAGGTAGCACCTTTTATAACCGGACTCCGAGGTAGCACCTTTTATAACCGGACTCCGAGGTAGCACCTTTTATAACCGGACTCCGAGGTAGCACCTTTTATAACCGGGCTCCGAGGTAGCACCTTTTATAACCGGATTCCGAGGTAGCACCTTTTATAACCGGGCTCCGAGGTAGCACCTTTTATAACCGGATTCCGAGGTAGCACCTTTTATAATCGGATTCCGAGGTAGCACCTTCTTATCGGGGAACGACGAAATATAATAATCAATATATTAATTAATAATTTATCTTAAGATTATAAATATAATTAAGTAAATAACCTCTATTACCATCAATACTTACTACTCTTTCATTCATCTTTCGGACTATTCCTTTCATCTTATAAATCAAATGAAGTGTTTCATCGTTATTTTCCATTAAATCTTTCCTTCCAATTCTGAACTTCCAAAAGGTCATTTTCATCTCATTTTATCGTTCAGTTTAATCATTCTTTACATCATCTACCATACTTTTCTTCACGTTACCTGAAATAAGGTTTCCTTTCATTCATTCGCCTTTTTGTGCTCTTCTAGTCTGTTCTTTTCTTTCTTTGGTCTCTCTTCTTCTCTTTTTCTGTTCATTTATCTTCCTTCTTCTTTCCTCCTCCTCCTTCCGTTTTCAAATTTTCACTCTCTCTTCATTAATTCTTCTTTTCTCTTTTTCTTCTCTCTCATACTCTTCTTTCTTCTCTTTTTCTATCTTGCTCTTTTTCTCGTCTATTGGCTTATCGGTCCAGAGCGTCCTAGAAGGAGTCGGAGTGGCTCGAGGGATTATGTCGTTGGTGTCGACGTTCTCCCGGGCCGGTTCTGCCGTTTCCTCTTTGGACGATGGGTCCGAGTTCGCCTTGATCATTTGGGCCGAAGGAGTCGGCTCCTCACCCCCCTCCCTAGGGGGGGACGATCCGCTGAGCCATCATGTTTCACTGAACATGGTGGCCAGTTGATCGGTCCACCCAAGGTCTGGTGAAGAAGAGGTACAGCCAGTGGTGCCGGATTGGGAGAAACTCCCAACCGGGAAGGCAGTAGGAGTCAGGGCGTCCTGAATCGGCTCTCCTTGTGTGAGATGAGAAAAACCAAAAAAATAAAAATGTGCCTTACGTATACGACTCTTCAACTTTCTTAAATTACTTTCTTTCAACCCTTACATCCGCCTGGGAGGTATGTATTTCTTCAACTCCGATACGTGTACTTTTGCATTTCTTTTCTCTGAATCCATGTTTAACAAGTATACCGTAGGGGATAAAATTTTAATTACTTCATATGGGCCTTCATATTTAGGACCTAATTTCGCGGAGAATTTTTGCGCGGCATTCGATAATAAATGTGTTTTCCTCAAAACCCAGTCACCCATTCGGAATTCAGCGTGTCGTTTGTTTTTATCGTACGTTCGCTTTTGGATAGCATGTGCTTGATCTAGATGTTTAGTTACTAAATCACGTAGTGCATCCAGTCTTTTTGCACGGTCTATCCAATTGTTGGGTCCACTTTTAGTATCGGTTTAGTTCCTTCTACTTCTCTTCTGAGACTTTTTACCGGTTTCGGGTTTCGTCCATAGTTTAGAAATGCTGGAGATACTTTAATTGATGTTTGAATTGCTGTATTTATGGCGTGACGTAGTACATGTTCGTCCCAACAACGATGGTCGTTCTTTACGAACATGGCTATCATTATCTTCAGCGTTCTGTTGCAGCGTTCTACGGGGTTTCCTTGAGGGTGGTAGGGAGGTGTAGTGACATGTTTTATTCCATATTCCTCGAGAACTGTTTTTAAGGTGTTTAGTGTCGAATTCTTACCGTTATCTGAGAGGAAGTAATCCGGAGTTTCCCATCTTAATAATATCAAGTCTTCCAAAGCTTTTGCGACGGATTTTCCATCTGCTTTCCTTATTGGTTTTTATTTCTATCCATTTCGTGAATAAGTATTGGAAGACGATTAGATATTTATTCTGACTTTTACTTGGAGGAAATTCCATCAGATCGGTCGCTACGATACACCATGGCTTATCTACTACTCTGGTTCCCATTAATCCTTGTTGGCCCGTTTGCTGTGTTTTATACGCCTAACAGACTGTACATTGTTGTATATATTTATATGCGTCGTGCCACATTCCTTACCAATAATATTCCCTCTCTATGCGATCGTATGTTTTTTCTATTCCTAAGTGTCCAACTGACGGTATATCATGTGCTTCGTATAATATTCTTCCTCTATATTCTAATGGTACTACTAGTTTCCAATTATCTTCTCGATATGTGATGGGATCTAGTAGAGGATCATTTCGAAATCTATATAACATGTTATCTTCAATTTTCCAATTTTGATACCTTTCTGGGAATTGTTGTATTTCCTTCATTTTTTTAATATACCATTCATCTTTATTTCTTCAAATGCCGCCATCTCCGCTATTTCATTTATTATTTTCCTTCCATCTTCCTCATACATCCTTGATAGTGCATCGGGGACTTGGTTAAGAGCTCCTCTCCTGTGCACGATCTCAAAATCCCATTGCATCATTTCTAATGCCCATCTAGCCAATCTGCCTGTCGGATCTCGTAAATTCTTTAACCAGCGTAGAGCACTGTGGTCTGTTATGACGGTGAATCTGTAGCCTTCTAGGTAGGGTCTTAGTTTTTTAATTGCTCATAGTACTGCTAAACATTCTTTTTCTGTTGTCGAGTAATTTCTTTCTGCTGCAGTTAGTACTCTACTTATGTAGACTATGGGATGTTCACCGTCTTCTAGATCCTGTGTTAACACTGCGCCAATCGCATAATTACTAGCATCCGTCTGTAGGCAAAATGGTTTGGTAAAATCGGGTCGTGCTAATACAGGTGCTTTAGTTAATGCTAATTTTAACCTTTCAAAAGCTTCTTGTTGCTCTGTTTTCCATTTCCATGTCAAATCTTTTTTCAATAATTTAAGTAATGGTATCTTCATTTCCGAGTCCTTATCTAGGAAACGAGCATACCATCCAACCATACCAAGGAATCTTCTTAATTCTTTCACATTTCTCGGTGCTGGATAATCTCTTATTGGAGCGATTTTATCCGGGTCTGGTCGTAACCCTTCCTTATCAAGGACATATCCCAAGTATGTAACTCTAGAACAGCAGAATTCGCATTTTTCCCGATTTACTGTTAGGCCATGTTTTACTAACTTTTTCAGAACTTCCTCCAGCCATTTCAGGTGTTCGTCAAACGACTCTGTTGCGATAATTATATCGTCGAGGTATCCGAATACGTATGGTACTCCGACGCCCTGTGGCCTACTTGGTTGCAATGGAAACACGCTCCTACGAATTCTTGGGGAGGTGTGGTGTTCCTTTGCGGCGTAAACCTAGGTCTTGTTCCGCTAGTGCTTGGTAGGTTTCTTGGAGGTTTCGTTATTCCTCCACGTCATGTTGTTTCTATAATCTCCATTCATATTATATCTGTTATTATAGTTCCTTGTGTATCCTTCCATTCGTCCCGGAGGATTATTGGACCATCTGGTCCAATTTTGGGGACGTTGTCCTGTAATCGGAGGCTGGTTTGTAACAGGTAACATTGGAGGAGAGGTAATTGCCGCGACTGTTGATTGCGGTTTTGGCAACTCAATTGTTGCTTGCAACGTTTGATCAATTTTTGTTTTCGGCTTTTCCTTTTTATTTTCCTTTGTATTACCTTTCACTTTAACCGGGTTTTCCGTATTAATGGGACATGTTTCGTATTCAGTTTTTCTTTTTGATTCCAGTAAGGACACCTTTCTGATCTTTGAGAATTCTGGTGCTACGGCTTCTGGGATCTTCGAGTTTTCTGGACTTGGGGGTGGTTTAAACCTCTTGTCCAAGTCTATCATATCCTCATATCGTCTGCCATATTTCTCGAGATCTGCGTAAGATTTCACTTACTTTTTCGCCATATTCCTGCGATAATCTGGACGCAAGTTTCTCCATGCTACTTCTATCTGTTTTTTAGTCGAAGGAGCCTTTTTTAAGCGAGAGAAGATATATTTCATACAGCTTATGTAGTTGGTTATATTTTCCGATTTTCCTTGCGTTCTTTTCCACGCCTCATCCCAGACATCGGTTTCTGATAATTTCTTGGTGAATTGCGCTCTAAAGGATCTTACAAAATCATTCCATTTCTTCTTTTTCAATTCATCTTGTATATTTTCGTACCAACGACTTGCTTTCTTTGTAAAAATGCAAGGGAGACCTCTAAAAATTAAGCATCCATCATTATAGAACGTTTTTCCTGAAATTAATTAATCTTGATAGGAATTCATTCGGATTATCTTTCTCTTCTCCCGAGTGTTGAGGTTAATGAATAACGCGAGTGGATCAGTGAATAAAAAAGGTAGAATATATTTAATATAAGTTACAATAGATAGATGTACATATAAAAGATGCGTAGGTATACGACCATGCAACGATGTTCACTCGAAAAGAGTTTTTGCGCGTATGTGCCGATGGCAGACGTACCGTATAACTACCTTTAATTGTTTTATTACCTTTTTGGGAAAAACCCTTATAATGCAATCCTTAACAATACCGTTAGTGCAGAAAGATGGTCATACGCTACATACATATACACGTTTAAATGTAGAGTTTTATAACAAATTATAATTACTTCAACACCCTCCCTAAAACTCTACATTCTTACAATGAGTTATTAATTAATATCGCTCTTATTTATAAGCCCTAATTTATTTCGTAAATATTCGAATCGCGGTTTAGCTAAGGCTTTCGTACATATATCTGCAACTTGTTCCTCGCTTTTTACATATGCAATATCGATTTCGCCTTTATTATATAAATCACGCAGAAAATGATATCTTACATCAATATGCTTACTTCGCTGGTGAAATTCTGGATTTTTAATCAATTTTAAAGCGCTAGTATTATCTATACGTAGTACATAATTAATATTTTTAATTTTACAATCGTATAGCATTTTCTTGAGCCAAATGATTTCTTTTGCACCAAGTGCAGCGCTAATTTACTCCGCTTCAGTCGTAGACTGAGCTACACATTGTTGGCGTTTACTCTGTCAAGTAATAGCTGCATCGGCATGCTTACATATAACACCTGATGTGGATCTTCGCGTTTCTTTGTCACCAGCGTAATCAGCGTCACTATACGCTTCGAAATTATTCAAACATTTGTACAATAATCCCATTTCTGCAGTACCTTTTAAATAACGCAAAATTCGTTTGATTAATTGCCAATGATTTTCATTCGGTCGTTCTAAATATCTCGATGCTACATTTACAGCAAAGCTAATGTCAGGCCTACTTACGGTTTGCAAAAACATTAAATTACCTACAACCTGTCTGTAAGGAGCATTACAGTTGCTTTTAACATTATCATTTTCATTCCAGCTTGTCTCGATAGGTGTAGAAACACTATTTGATTGATCCATTTTAAACTTTTCTAAAACACTTCCAATATATTTACTTTGATGTATAAAAATAGATCCGTCACTTAATTTATTAATTTCTATTCCAAGAAAATTCTTCACATCCTTAGTACTCGTTATTTTAAATTTCTTTTTCAAATAAATAAACAGTTCATCAATTAACGTTATTTCTGAAGCTGCAACAAGACCATCATCAACATAAATCGTTAAAAACATTAATTTATTATTCTTTTCATAAACATAAAAACAAGGATTAGCTTTACTTTGATTGAACCCTAGACTACTGATATAATCTGTAAAACGTTCTGTCCAACATCGCGGTGATTGCTTTAAACCGTACAAACTTTTTATTAATTTACAAACTCTATTTGATCCATCATTAAAACCTTCAGGCTGCTTCATAAAAATATCTTCTTTTAACGTTCCGTATAAAAATGCAAAAAATTTTTACGTGCAGCAATACTAAATAATAAACGTACTGTATCAAATCGAGCAACCGGACTAAATGTTTCTTTATAATCCACGCCTTCTGTTTGCGAATATCCTTTTACAACTAAACGAGCCTTATATCGATCAGTATCATCCGAATTTACTTTCTTTGTGTAAACCCACCGACTGCTAATAACCTTTTGTTTCTCAGGTCTATCGACAAGTACCCACGTTTCATTTTCGCGTAACGATTGCATTTCGTCCAGCATAGCTTCCACCCATAATTCTTTGTTTTCGAATTCTATCGCTTCCGCATAGGTTCACGGCAACCTTTCGGCTAGGTACATAATTGGACAGCCATAAAACTCAGTTTGCTTAATGCCACGCCTATCACGCAAATGCCTTGCACTCTTGTCATTTTTATTGTCACACTCAGCACTCTCTAATTCTTTCTCATCGCTTTGTAGACTGTCATCGCTAATTACTTTGGCAAATTCAAATTAGTTACCTCGGCCGATACCTCTTCAGGTTTAAACTGTACATCGCGGCTTAATACTACATCTCCATTGTTCGGTACATACACGCGATAACCTTTCCCATTTTCTAGGTAGCCGACTAAAAATCCCTTCTGTACTTTGGCATCTAATTTCTTTCTTTTCTCCGCAGGTATATGAACAAAGCATTCGGTACCAAAGATTTTTAATTATCTGTACCTGGAGATTTCTCGTGCCACAGCTCATATGGCGATTTATTTCCCTCTTTAGTTGGACCCGTTCGGTTTATTACATACACTGCAGTGTTCATGGCTTCGGCCCATAAAAATTTCGGGAGATTTTTCTTTGCATAAAGCATTGACCGTCCCGCCTCGAGTATCGTACGATTTTCTCGTTCCGCGACATCGTTTTGCTCTGGGGTATAAGGGACATTTACCGAATGTTTAATCCCTTTACTGCTTAAAAAACTCTGTACTTCTTTATTAACAAATTCTCTACCCCCATCGCTGTGAATTTCTGTAATTTTATCGCTAAATTGATTTTCAGTTTCTAAACAAAAAGATTTTAATTTATCAATTACTTCCGATTTTTGTCTTAACACATAAATTTGTCTAAATTTCGAAAAATCATCTTTAAACATCAAAAAATACCGTTTTTTACCTAAAGACTCAATTTCCATGGGACCACAAACATCAGTATATATTATTTCGCGAGGGACAGTCGCACGTTCAGTCTTTTGATGAAAGTTTGAACGATGCTGTTTTCCGTACGCACAGCCTTCACAGAAAAAATCATTATTTACTGCAATAATATCTAGTTTTTCTCAAAAAATCTTTTACATACTTAATATTTTGATGACAAGCCGTTCATGCCACATCTGCAATGTATCTTTATTATTTGCGTTTTTAAATGTTACTTGACTTATATTACAAACTGATGGTAGCAATACACGTAATTTAACTTATATAAATTTCCAATATCAGAACCCCTAGCAATTATTTGTTTATCACGGAAAAACACGCATTCTTGTCCTCTATTCGTTATTTTAAAAATCTATCCCCTTTTTAGCAGCAAATTTAACCGAAAATATAGTTCGTTTCATGTGTGGAACATACAATACATCATGCATAGTGGCCGCTAACCACGTACCGTTAACAAAAGTTTCAATCTCAATATTACCTTTACCGAGTGCGCTAATAAAAGTACCGTCCGCCTATTTCTACATTTACCGCATTGTCGAATTCTTCAAATACGCTAAACCAGTCTCGACGTCTCGTCATGTGTTCCGTGGCCCGGAATCAATTACCCAGAAATCGTTGCTGTCCATTGATGCTGACTCTCCTGCTCTGGTGCTTCCTACGAGACAGACCTTCTCTTCTTGATTAGCTTCTTTCTGCTGCCCGTAATGTTTTATTGTTTGCTTTGTTCTTGAAGCAATTTTGGCTTGTATGGCCTTTTCTTTTATACACAAAACACCGAAAGCAGTCTCTCTTAAAATGGCCAATTTTAACCGCAATTAAAACAAGTCAGTCCTTGTTTATAACTCTGTTCTTTTTTACTTGTTTCACTGTTATTAGATAACTTCTGCGGTCCATTCTTATAATAATCACTTTTTGGCATTAGTGCGATAGCCTCTTCTTGACTATCACTGTGCTTTTTCAATCTTTCTTCTTCAATTATCAATCTTGTCGTCAAATTTTCTAGCGTCTTACTTGCTTCATTAACCGAATCCCACGCACTATGGAAATGTGTAAACTTTTTCGGCAATGCTGTTAAAATGCGCGTAAGCAGCATTTTTCCTTCAACAGCGCTTCCAACAGCTTTCATTTTTGAAGATAATTGCTCTATTTTGATAAATTAAGAGCAACACTTTCAGATTCTTCCCATTTGAATTCGAAGAACTGCTTTTGCACCATACACAAATTTTCATCTGATTTCATGTCGTATACTGTATTTAACTTTTCCCAGATCTGTCGAGCTGTTGTGCAACTTAGAAGTAAATCTAACGGCTTCTTTTCCACTGACGTGACAATTAATCTTCTTGCTGTCTTATCAGCCTTCAAAAAACGTTTGAGCAAAGTTTCATAATTTGACGATGTTGAATCAGTGGGACGAACTACTGATCCTTCACACACGCCCAATACGTGGTCGTCTTCCTCCAAAAGTGTGCGTATAACAAACGCCACTGGAGCCAATTTTCTTTGTCACGCAGCTTCTCAATTTTCAAACTTGATGATTCCATTTTTATTTCCTTCACACTCACCTTTTTGCACAACACTGTAACTAATTCTTACTTTAATATACACTGTACAGCTCTGGGCCCATACCTGTTGAGGTTAATGAATAACGCTAGTAGATCAGTGAATAAAAAGGTAGAATATATTTAATATAAGTTACAATAGATAGATGTACATATAAAAGATGCGTAGGTATACGATCATGCAACGATGTTCACTCGAAAAGAGTTTTTGCTCCGACTGACTAGCCTGTAACGGCTCTTAGCGTATGTGCCGATGGCAAACGTACCGTACAACTACCTTTAATTGTTTTATTACCTTTTTGGGAAAAACCCTTACAATGCAATCCTTAACAATACCGTTAGTGCAGAAAGATGGTCATACGCTACATACATATACAGTCGGAGTATCTTTTCACTTTCTCCTAAATCGAATTTCTTTGTCTTCTTTTTAGATTTCTTCTGTTTACTGGTAGAAGCTGCTTCTTCATCGCTATGATTAGAATCTGTATCATCACTATCGGTATCGTTCTCGTCATCACTGCTTTCTTCATCGCTACTATCATCTTCACTCGATTCATCGTCGTCGGTATCATCTGTTTTATTTTTCTTCTTTTTCTTCTTTTCTTTTACTGGTTTTTGGATTTTTTCTTTTATCTTCTTCATCTTGTTTCTTTCATTACTCTCTTCTTTGTTTTCTATCTCTTCTTCAACTATATCTTTTTCCTTATTTTCCTCTTGGTGTTTCTCTTTTTCCTCGAAAATTCTAGAGTTCGGCGCCGCCTTTTTAGTTATAGGAGCAGGAGTAAAACAAGGCATTGGTTCCTTTTGATATGCTGTTTTAGCCGTATCTCTAAGGTTTTGTCCTTGTCCTGCTGTTTCTGCTTGTGACGGAGTACTTGTTGTATGACTAATGTGTGTCATATCTTACAATATGTTTAAAATTGGTGTACTTTGTTGCCAGTTGAATTTCTTGGTTCGATGAAGTCGGTGGATTGGTTATATTCCATGTCGTTCGAGTTCTCTCTATTTTTCCCATTATACCTATTATTATCTTTCAAATTGTCTTCGTGTTCTGAGTCCGTGTTTGAATTTGAACTGGAAGCAGATGATGCATTGTAGTACGATTCTATTTCTACTTCGGGATATAAATTGATATTTACTGAGGTTCTGTGATTACCATTATTTATAGGGACTATTTCTTCTTACTTTGCTTTTGTTGAGGTATTGAATTCTGTGCAGTTGTTTCCATACATGGCTGCGAGGAATCAGGGCTTACTCGTTGTGTTGAGTAAACTGTGCACTTTTATTCTGTGCGAAGCTCTGATTAATTAATCTTTCCAATTCTGAAGGAAGCATCAATTTTTCGTTTAAGCTGTGTACAAGTATTCTTTGCGATGTTGATGCGGATTGAATTAAACCCTTTTGCATCGCGACCATTTCATTGTTGTGTTTCCTACCAATGTCGATGCAACCGATACCGTTGGAGTTGAATTCGTAGTAGTAGATGTTGCGACAATTGCTTCATTGTTACAGGAGCTAAGGTTTGTTCCCAGCTTTTACGACTAGTTGATGGTTCTGGTTCTTTATTTGCTTCTTTATTCATTATTTGTTTTTTCTGACTTGCTTTGCTCGTCTGTTGAGCTAAAAGTTCCTCTGAACCGTCTGATTCAATACCTCTTGTTGTAAGTGGGGGTTCCATCCCTCTTTCATCAATGTCGACGTCCCATGGTACTGATGCATCCGTCTGCCTCAAACCTGCTCTAAATAATCGACATACTAAGGTCTTCTTTTGTTCTTTTGTTTTCAGGTTCAATGTATCCAGGAGAATGATCAATTTATGTGGATCATAATTATTGATCCGTTCATAAGCTATTAATGCTTCTGGATTTTTCAATTGTTCCCTCAGCCACGAATTTACTTTTCGGTTAAAGAGCGTCATCCTTTCAGTTATTTTCTTAAAATCTCAATTAAATTCCAAATATTCGTAAAAGGGAAAGAGAGAAACAAAAATATATCGACAATACCGTAGATTCTCCACTGTTTAAATATCAAACTTTAATAAAATCTCGAAATATACCGCTAATGTATCAAATTTTCGTAAAATTAATTTTAGTATTAACGATAGGTGTTAATAAGAATAAGGATAACGGTTTTTACGAGAGTGCACGTTTCTAGCCACCAAAACTGAGATTGGATGGTCAAATCTACCTAGATTAAGAATTATCAAATATACCTTTCAATTAACAAATATACCTTTCAAATACGATATACCTTTCAAATAACAAATATACCTTTCAAATAACGATATACCTTTCAAATAACAATATACCTTTCAATTAATAATATTTCTTTCAATTAATAATATACCTTTCGTTTAACCAATACTTAACCAATATATGACCATATTCTAATAACGATAATTTATTTTAAAAAGAAAATTTTTGAAGATATTGATAAATGATAATTACCAGTAACTTTTAAATATGTCTTTTCACCTTCAAGTATTTACTAATAATTCTTCTTAATATAGTCTAGAGGTTTGAAAAATAAACACTGTGTCACACACTTACTTTTATCTTTGGGTAGTATTATACGATTATAATATATTAATATAAATGATATTGAAATATACCACCTCGTAATTCTTCTTTATAAATAATTTCTTCTTGATTATATTCTGTGTTTTTCAATTCTGAGTCAATATTTTAAATAAATTAATTATGTGAACTATTTAAATAGATGGTTATAATTATTAAAGGAGAAAGAAAAATTTTCGAAAATTGTCAGGACAGGTTTTAATACAGATATTAAATTAATTTATAAATTGAAAATTGGTCCTTGTCTATGGATACTGAAAACTGAAGAAAAAGAAATTTTTCTTTCAATATAAACTGAAAATAATTTCCTTTCAGCTTGATTTAGAAATCTGTAATAAATTATCCTTTCAATTAAATCTGAAAAAGAATTCCTTTCAATAAGTCCTGGAAACGATATCCTTTCAATTCAATAATCAAATGTTTAATAAATATTTATATATGTAGATATATATGGGTGGTTCTCTGTGACATCGAAGATGAAAAAAATAATATTGCTATAACTGTGGGAATATGTTTTAGAGGTATCCAGTAGTTCTCCTGAATTTTTTCAGATTTTTTCTGGGCCATTATTTTAAGTTACAGAGAGTCAAAGTTGACATTTTAGCACTTTTTTGCATTATATGCCCATTTTCATGAATTTTTAGCTCCCAGGGGATGCTTTTTCACTAAAACATAAGTATGACTTTTTTTGTAAAATTTACCGAACTTTTCATTAAAAATACTTGTAAAGACATAAATGTATGCTGTCACACTCTTGTAAGCCATTTAAACCTTAAATAGTGAAAATCAGCAATTCTGCTCCGGACTCTGGTAACCTAATACTGTCTAAAAGGTCTCTTTTTATAGTCAGAAACTGCCTAAAAATTTCCAGAGTGGGTCTAAATCATTAAGATCACTTATGGTCAAAATATCCGGGAAAAGTGCCCGAAATATTAATAGAAATGTATATTTGTTGCCTTATAACGATGAATCTAGTAGCATGATCATTGCAAAAAATTTATGCACTTACCTTGGAGTGGTAGAAAGTATCTCCCACTTGTTTCAGTATCCATCTAATCCCCTGTAAGCTGCTAAAAATACAAATATTATTATAAAATTATAAAAAATTATTTTTTAAACATTTATAATGCTGGATTTTTAGTTTTACATCCCTTACAAGAATTATAATACTATCTGAAGGATTACTATAAAAGTATCAACATTATTATTATTATTATTCAGCAATACATTGTTTAGATTTCACAAACTTGTCACTGTCACGTTATCATATTATTCATTATAATTATATATCCGATTATTTATATATCTTTTGTATTAAATACGTATATTCAGTTATTGTAGTAATGATGTTTATATTTTTTTTGGTAGTTTCCACGTACACCTTTTTACAGGTTTTTACGTATCCCCTACACCTTTATTCCATTTCCAATTTTACCCCCTCTTTTACCCCACCTTCTCGCATTCGCCCGGGTTATGCCGTGGAGAGAGGGAAAACCTGTGGCCAAACCCGTTGGGATAAATGCCATTTAGGAAAACCTCCTCCGAGAAGGGCGGTGTATTCGTGAACAATTCTGTTTGGGTTGCAAGGTCACATTGCGTAGACTTTAACACCGAAACCGAATGCCTCACACCTCCCGCTCACGTTGTGGAATGTGAAAAAAACACCTAACCGATCATTTAAGCTGAGCCCGAGAACGGTCACCCATCCAAGTGCCAACCGCGCTCGGTGCTGCTTAACTTTCATGACCGGCCGAGGTGCGCTTCCGCCACTCCGCCACCGTGTCGGTCAGTAATGATGTTTATATATTTATAGTAATCCTTCAGATTAGTATTATAATTCTTGTAAGGGATGTAAAACTAACAATTCAGCATTATAAATGTTTAAAAAATTAATTTTTTACATTTGTATAATAATATTTGTATTTTAGCAGCTTACAGGGGATTAGATGGAT